>CAUYQG010054668.1:0-11072 GCA_963574415.1 Tarsius wallacei | reverse complement strand
TTTCTCAAAAAAAAAAAAAGAGAGAAAGGAGTAAGAAAGAAAGAAAACTTAGCCACCGGGTGGATGTCTGCTCAGTTTACAGTCATTTGCTGGTGGAGCGTTTTATGGGTTCTGTCACTTGACTCTGAGTGAGCACTTGTATAAATGAGGAGGTTAGTGTGGAACAATTTGATTCGTGTGCATTTCATTTTAGATTTTCAAGTTTGCATTCCAGATCTCTCGTAAAGCTCTTTATTTTTTATTGGGGGCTGTCTGGTGGTTTTTGCAAAGTGATGGTGGTGGTGTGCTAGTGCTGGTTTCTACTCTGAAAACATGGACCATCCCTTAGAGCAGATTGTTCCGCGCTGCATCCTAGAGAGAGCAGGTGAAACTGCTGTAGGACCAGCTACACTGAGGACCCAGCAAAATAAAAAAACACAAGCTCTTTCTGTCTCCGACCCAGCATTTCTCTGGAAGTTTTGGGGCCAACTCCCACTTAGCGTAAGATAATTTTCCCTCTTCTTGGGAAAGTTGCACGCAGCCAGACTTGGAGGATGCCACTTGGTGCAGTTTACTCCTCTTGGCAAAGACTTCATAGCAAAACACCCTCCACTTACCTGAACCTATTTCACCTTTCATTTCACTAGTTAATCAAAAGTATTATGGCACTCTAGATGTTTTATTGGGTTCTGGTTGCTTAAAAGCTTTCACTGTGTGATTGTAATATCATTATAGTTTTGCACAGTGAGTCATTCTACAGTACATAGCCCTTGAGGGCGAAAACTTGGGTCTCAGTTTAGGATTCCTAAGAGAATAACCAGTCACATAATCAGAGGTTCCATTCCTGGCTTTTCACTAATGAGCTGTGTGGTGCCAGAACACTCCCTTAACTTCTCAGTACCTCAGTTTCCCCATCTGTAAAATAGGGCCAAGAGTACCTTGCAGGGTTGTGGAGGTTGAGGAGAATTATAGGAGATGATGTAAAGAAAAATCTCCACTTCGTTCGTAGTAAGTATTCAGTACTTGGTAGCTAATCATTATATTTTGTAAAGTTGAATTTTTAAGTGTATAAAAATAAAAGATATGTTTGCAGATTCTCAAGTTGTTATTAAATGAATTAACTCAAGTTTTTGGAAATCAACATAAATGGTGTCTACTGTGAAGCAACCGTTTTTTGGAGATGGGATTAATTCAATAGAACAACCCATTTAGATGACAGAAAGGAAATACTGGTCAGAGTGCAAGCATCAGAATGTAGGATTTTGATTCTAAAAAGAGATCCTCAGTTCCATGTGTGTAAATGATAAAACCAGAATAATAATCCTGTTACTGATTATTGCACTAGCCATCAGGCATTTCAGCACAAAAACAGTGAAAATGAGCTCTGACTATGTCTTGTTTAGTTATCGCTCAGTTGAATGTCTGTCCTGAGCTTGCATTTGGTTAGGAAGACTGGGGGTGGTTGTTTAATGCCTTAACTCGTTTCAGGAGGTTCCTGGTAGAGTTTGACTTTTTTGGGTATATTTGATATTTGCCTTGTCTACTAGACTGTGAGCTCTTTGAGGGCAGGGACCATGTCTCTCTTGTTCAGGGGTGTATCCCTACTACTTGGTTTGGTACCTTGTATATAGTAGGTTATAAATAAATACTTATTGAATGAATGAATGAAAAAAATCTCTTCATGGGTGCTAGTTCCTGGAACTGGGCAAATAGAACTCGGAGTTGGGCAAAAAAGAAAAACAAACATTCTTAGGACATTGCTCAGAATTCAACAGTTGCTGAATCTCAACTCTTATTTGATTTTTCCAGACTTTTAAAAATTGCTCTGGTGTTTGTATAAAAATGTGAGTCATCAATTAAAACAAAATGGATTTGGCTAGAATATTTTTTTCAGAGGTAGTTAAATGCAATGTTAGCTTAATTTGTTGATGGGCTACCCATCAACAAGTTTCTTGGACAAACTACTCAAAGAATATTATTTTAGAAATAAAAATCCTGAGACTGTGTTGCAAAGGATGTCATATTTCATCACTGCTTTGTTTACCACAGATGAAACATTTTTCCCTTAAGGAACACATACGGAATTGTTTTTTGTTTTTGTTTTATTCTTCTACCAATATGCCATTTTCTGCAAGGTTTTCACCTCTGAATTTACTTGGATTCTAGCATCTTTGAAAAAATAAAATTTGAGTACTATCATGGATATTCTTGTTGCTTTTTAGTAGCAGCTGTTGCAAAATAATAATCAAAGAAAATATTTTGATTTTCTGACAAGTCATAATCATATTGTACTAAGTGCTTTCTGTTTCTCATTCCAATCTCAGTAAGTAGATAATTCACTTTCAGCATTTCTACAGTGGTCAATGGCCAGTTGAGGAAAATGAGTTTAGGATTTGCTGATTCACTTTGAAACATGAAAGAGCTTTGGGGAAGCCCCTGAACAGATGAAGAAGTTTGGGGAGCACTTTGTTGCTTTACTTGGCAGAAGGTATTATTTCTGCTGCCCACACGCCCAGGAAGGAGTCCAGCTGCACAGGAAGTTTCAGCTGGTTTCTTCTTAGGTAGTCAGAGAACTACTTCTCAAGAAGAAAAACCATGGCCCCAGGACTCAGTTTGTTTTGAAGAAATTCTGCAGGGGTGGGGGCGGACAAAAACAACATCAACAAAACCACCTCTCTTATTTGAGGAGCTCTAGATTTTTTCTCCTCAACAAGTAAATAGAAAACACATTCCTTCAATTCAGTTTCTTCCTCATGAAGCTAGAAATAAGTAATAAGATGTTTATAAGATGTTTGGAGGCCAGGTGCAGTGGCTCATGCCTGTAATCCTAACACTTTGGGAGGCCGATGCAGGAGGATTGCTTGAGCCCAGGAGTTCGAGACTAGTCTAGGCAATATAGTGAGACCTTGTCTTTACAAAAATTTTGAAAATTAGCTGGGTGTGGTGGCATGTACCTGTAGTCCCAGCTACTCAGGAGGCTGAGGCTGAAAGATTGTCTGAGCCCAGAAAGTTGAGGCTGCGGTGATCCATGATCATGCCACTATACTCCAGCCTAGATGACAGTGAGATCCCAACTCCAAAAAAAAAAAAAAAAAAGAGGGAGAGAAAAAAAGATGTTTTGGAACCATAATGACCACCAACCCTTTTTATGTTCACATACTTGCAAACTTTATTGGATTTTTAGTAGCCCTCTAAATTTTAATAAATAGAATATGAGAATGAGAAATTATTAATCCATCTAGCAAGTCCTGACCAGTGTAACCCCATTTCACTAATAGGTTTTTTTTTTAAAAGGTCCAATAATGCAGAAATACGTTTTGTGTATACATATGAAAAACTTGTACAGTGGTTTTGTTTGTTTGTTTTTTGGTTCTAAACTGCTAATGAAAAGGAGTGATTTCACATTGAGGTACGACAGTCTAGAAATCAATTGTTCATTCTGGCTTCTAGAGTTCTGTTATCAAAGAAATATACTTTTCCTGAGTATTTACAATGTTTTATGCTGTGGCTCTAAACAATGGTAAACTGTTACCCTAGATTCCTGTAGTGAAAGTCAGGCAGTGATAATCCTGATTTTAAGGAAATTTCAGAAAGTGATATGGGTAATTGAGGCACCATTAGATTATAAGAAAGAGTCTTGGGAGTACTTCAGCAGAATGAAGACAATTATAATGCCATTAGAGAGTACCCAGAGTGAATAGTGGTAAATGATCCCTATTCATCAGCTCAGTGGCATAAAGGAAGCCTTGTTTGGTGTAAGGAAGGGGAAGAGTGTGTTTTATATCTACTAGTGTTTGAGTAAATACCTTCACTTCCCTTTTCAGGCAAAGGAACCAAGAGTTAACTCAAGCAGTTCCCAAAGAGTCACATAGCAAGATAAGAACCGAGTAAGACAAGAATTCCCTGGCCACATTTTGTCTGTCCTGTGGTGTTTAACTGTGTCACTCACAGCTCAGAGAATAATATGCCCAAAATTTTCACTGAAAGAGACAAATTAAGTTGAGTGAGTTTTTAGTGGACATTTCTTACCAAACTGATTAGGCAAATCCTTTAGTTGTTTCCAGTGATCATCCGAGTTATCCTGGAAGAACAATGGTCCCTCTTGGCTTCATCATGTTCCCAGAGTGCCCCTGTACCAAACCATGGGAGAATGGCCAGCAACATAACCACATTTCACAGCTTCTCATTACATTTGCATCTTTCAGTAAGAATTACCCAATTTAGTGGATTAGGGGAAATGATAGTTTATTATTGAGCTATTCTTTGTAATCAGGTTATCCTTATGAATACATTCTTTGTCTAGAGTTAAATTCTAGGTCTAAATTAGTTTATACTAATTAAGTCAGTTGTTAGCCATAACTGTAGTGTTTACTTAGTGTCACCCAATTATTTTTAAAATAATCACTTTTTTCTTTCTGTACAAGCTACTATGTTAGACACTAAGGCTAACGAATGACCCTTGCCCTCAACAGTTACTTCTAGGTCACTCCCAATGTCAGTGCTGAAATTTTAGAGTTACTGGTTTCTTCTGTTGTGGTAACTGAACTGTTGTGCTGTTTCCAACTATGAATCACCAGTGTGGAGACAGCCTCAGAGACTGTGGTGTACAAAGGTGCAGCCAAAACATATGGAAGACAGACAGATTAATCCTCTTCACAGAGCTTATTACATCAGAGGCAGTACTACCATATAATCAACACTTATTCTATTTTTAACTTATTATTATCTTTTGGCTAGTAGAGATGGATCTTGCTTTGTTGCCTGGAACTCCTTGAACTCCTTGAACTTGAACTCCTGGCTTCAAGTAATCCTCCTGCCTCAGCCTCCCAAAGTGCTGGGGTGACAGATGTGAGCCACCGTGCCTGGCCTAATTAACCTTTACTTTGGCCACATGATGACAAAACAGAATTGCTGAAAGCAAACAAAACAAAGAAAAAGAAGGAAAAAGCTCCCACTTAAAAAAAAAAAATGTATCCAAGCCAGTTAAATGCAATCTAGATTAAAGTTGAAAAAAGCTTTTCCAGAGAAGTTTGCATCTTGGTGTAAACGTCAGGCTCAAGAATGACTCTTTTTGAGATTTGGACTACAAGATAGAACAAGGGTAATAACAACAATTATTGGTATCATGAAAGGAGTATAGAAATAGAGTTAACAGTCCTAATTTTGGGTTCTAGCTTTGCCACTAACTAACTGTGTCACCTTGGTCAATTCTCTCTTCGAGTCTCTGAGTCGCGTGATGAAACCTCACGCTGCCCCACTCTGTCCTGCTCAGAACACGAAGCATCCCTTTGCCCAACATAGCCACACTGTGTACTGCAGCTGTCTCATTGATCAGATTGACTGTCACAATACAGTGCTGTGTTCAAGTCACCCTTATTTTACTCAATAATGGCCTGAAAGCACAAGAGTGGTGATGGCAATTCAGATATGCCAAAAAGAAGCCATAAAATGCTTCTTTTTTTAAATAACAAAAAAAATAGAGATGAAGTCTTGCTACGTTGCTCAGGCTGTTCTCGAACTCCTGGGCTCAAGCAAGCCTCCCGCCTTAACCTCCCAAAGTGCTGGGATTACCGGCATCGATGAACAAAAGCCCGGCCAAAATGCTTCCTTTAAGTGAAGTAGTGGAAGTTCTCAACTGAATAAGGAAAGAAAAAAAATTATATGCTGAAGTTACTAAGAACTACTGTTAAGAATTTATCTGTGACATTGTGAAGAAGGAAAAAAGTTTGTTGTAGTCTTACTTTTGCACTTCAAACTTCAAAAGTTACAGGCACAAGTATGTGATAAGTGCTTAGTCAAGTTGGAAAAGGCATTGTGTTTGTGGGTAGATGTGAACAGAAAACATGTTCTGATTGATGGTAATGAGTTGCACCAGATCTACTTAATTAAACTCGGTTATAGGTTTGCATGAATAGGAAAAAACATAGTATTTAATAGGGCTTGGCATTATTTGTGGTTTCAGGCATCCACGGGGGTCTGGGAATGGATCCCTGTTGGGTTAGTGGGGCTAGTGTGCCCGGGTAGACTGAGAGGAAATGAGAGCAGAATCCCACGCTGGCAGAAGGGGTATGAGGTTAGCTAGAGATTCAGGAAAGCACACACCTGTTTTCAGAGCTTAGCGTGTACCAGTATGACTGGAGCGCAGGGTTCTTGAGATTGCTTGGAGAAATATAGAACTAAAAGTATAAGTGGGTGCCAGCTACAATAAAAATAATTTTTGTGTACTTCTTGACAGTCACTAAAAGTTGCAACTGAAATAACATTATTTTATTTGAACATCTTAGGAGGGCACCTGCTCTGAGCCCTCTCAAGAGAATAAAAAAAAAATCACCTTCTGATTTCTTTCCCAGTAGTTATAACAAAACAGCCCAATCACTCTTCTTTCACTCTCAGGGAAAATGAATAGTGTGGCCTGTGCTGCAGAGGGCCTGGAAAAATGACCAGTTTCGGGCCTTTCTGGTCACCCCGATGCTGAACTTTTGAAGGGTGCTGTGATTTTTGAGGACCCAGGATCAAGCGTCACTGGATTACATTCTGACTGAAGTACAGTCTCTGTCCAGGGATTTGTGGCAACCTGCTCATGTGTTTAGTGTGGTCATTACACTTTCTAATGTAAAGTATAATAAACTTGTAGGGAATTCATTATGTACAAGACCCTTTTTATTGGCTGTGAAATATGTTACAGTTTTTAAAAGTATTTGAAATGTATGTAGCAACTTTTCAACTTCTTCATTGAAAATACCTCTCCCATAATAATTACCCTAAACCACGTCTGGCTTATTTTTTGATTTTATTGTAGAGACAAGGTCTTACCAAGTTGCCCAGGCTGGTCTCGAACCCGTGGGCTCAGGCAGTCCTTTTGCCTCAGCCCTGCAAAGTGCTGGGATTACAGGCTTAAGCCACCGTGTCCGGCCCTGTCTTTAAAATTTTTTAGGTTTGGATCTGCCTTTCCTGCTAAGTGGCATCTTAACCTACCCTCCCAGTCCAATGGAAAATTTGTTTGTCCTCCATACTAATATTTTATGCTTATGCTGTGAATTCCTGTCTTCCCATCTCCTGGGGGATGTTCTGTTAGTCATTCTCTCCTTTATTGTCAGTTGCTCCCTCTCTGCAGCCTCCTTTTTCTTACATTTAAACATCGTGCATGCTCCCTGTTGGAAATAACAACAGCATAGAACCTCTCTATACCACCACTTCTCTTGGCAAGAAAACTTTCCTGAAAAAGTTCCTTTATTTGTTACTTTTTTCCTCATCTCTGCTTTGTTCCTCAATTTAACATAATCTGGCTTTGGCTGCTACCACTTAACATCACTGACACTTAGCTCACCAATGATTTCCAAATTGGTAAATGGAAAGTGTCAGTCTTGTGTCTGGGTGTGGTGGCTCATGTCTGTAATCGTAGCACTTTGGAGGCTGAGATGGGAGGATTGCTTGAGCCCAGGAGTTTGAGATCAGCCTGGATGACATAGAGAGACCCTGTTTCTACCAAAAAAAAAAAAAAAAAAGTTTCAGTCTTTAACTTCGTTGAACTACCTGGCATTTGATACTGTTGGCCTCTGATTTCTTCTTGAAACCTTACTGGTTTTGGACAACAATCTCTTGATTTTCCCCTCTTTTTCCTGGCCCTGACTGTGTTTCTGTCCCATACCTTCCTCCTACTTGCAGGTTGATATTTGCTGCTGTGGGCCTATGTTTTTTAAAAAGCAACTCTATTGAGATAAAATTTATATACCATACAGCTCACCCATTTAAAGTATATAATTAAGTGGTTTTTATATATTCACAAGGCTGTGCATCACCATCACCACCATTTAATTTTAGACCATTTTCATCCCCAAAATAGACCCATATCCATTAGCGGTTACTCCTTATTCCCTTCCCTCCTTCCCCCTTCAACTCTAGGCAGCTACTAATCTACTTTCTGTCTTAATAGATTTGCTGGGTCTCACCTTTGCCTGTTGAGATTTTACTTGAAGGATCTCACCACACTTTTTTAGTTTATCCCCATATGATAATTACTCTGCAATCTGTATCTCAAATTTGGACCTTACTCTTGACATCTACATCCAGAGAGTCAACTACCCTCATTTTCATGTGGACGTTCCATAGGCATCTCAAACTGAACATGTCCAAGATGGAAATCATCAGTCCTTCACCATATCACATGCCTGTTTGGAGAATGGTGCTACTCTCACATCTAGCCCTCACCCCTTGCAGTTTCTCAAACTAGAAATATAGAAGATGAAATATAGAGGATATATTACAAGAAGACAGAATTACAAGAAGTGTGGACAAATGGCAGACTAGACTTGTCACAGGGACATTAATACAAGGATCCCTTTGACGTTATAGTTGAGACTGTTCCCTCATCTATGCTGTACCATCTGTCCTCTCTCTTTTTTTTTTTTTTTTTGAGTTGGAGTCTCACTCTGTCGCCCAGACTGGAGTGCAGTGGCCGCTTCCGGCCACTGCAGCCTCGACCTGATGGGCTCCGGCGATCCTTCTGCCTCAGTCTTCCGAGTGGCTGGAACTGCAGGTGCGTGCTACCACTCCCGGCTGATTTTTTGATTTATTGTAGAGATGAGGGCTCGCCAAGTTGCCCAGGCGGGTCTCGAACCCGCGCGCCCAGGCAGTCCACTTACCTCAGCCTCCCAAAGCGCGGGATTACAGGCTGAGCCACCGAGCCCGGCTTGTCCTCTCTTTTAGATCTCTCTGGACTGTGTGTAACTTACTGTCTCCATTGCTGTTTCTTTGGTTCAAACCCTATTATAAGCCTATGGACAAGTTTCTCTGCCTCTCTCTCCCCAATTCATCCACACTAATTTAATAAAGATCATTCCATTATACAAATTAATTATTAAAACTTTTGTCAGTCATGGAGATATTCAGTTTCAAGTAATAGAAAGCCCAACTTAAAATTGGTTTTTAATAAACAGAAATTTATAGTCTCACATAGCAGGATATCTAGAGATGGCTGCAGGCTTCACTTGAACAGTTCTACCATTTACTGCTGGTATATTTGGGATAATCTTGGTCTTTCCCTAATGGCTACAGGATTGCTGGCCCAGTTCCAGGCATCATGCTCAAATTCAATGATGGAAAAAAGGGAAGGAGCAGAGCCAGCCATGGATATGCATCAGAAAATCATACTTTGCCAGAGGCCTTTTCAGTTAGATTTCTGTTTACCCTTCATTGGCCAGAACCATTACAAGGCATCTCTCACTGCAAAGGAGGCATGGGAAATGAGCTTTTATCTTTCCTAATATCTGCAGTAGAGGTAGACAAGGCAGAAAGGGTTGAATAAGCCATATTGCTTCCTTATGTAAAATCCTCCAGCCTTCCACTTCTTTCAAGATAACAAAGTTCATCCTTCTTAATATAACATATCAATATAATATAATAATAATAATATAATATGTCAAAGGGATCCTTGTAGTAATGTCTACCATTTGTTCACGCTTGCAATTCTATAAATAGACTGTGACGTTTTAGGATTACTGTTGTTGTCCATGTTATTTCTAACCAAGAAAGCTGCTTTTTCCTCTGTTCTCCCAGTGAAAACAAAAATACTCAAGCACAGAGAATAACTTTTGCTCTTTCTTCAAGACCCAGTTCATAGACTGTCTCCTTCAGGAAACTTTCTTGACTCCTTCCTCATAATAATAATTTAGTTTTTGGTTATACTGCAAGAGTCTTAAGGGCAGTCTCACTCCCCAGTTCTTAGCTCAGTATCTGGCACATAGTGGAGCTGGGCACTGATAGGGGAGGGAGCAAGGGAGGAGGAAGGAGGGAGGGCACATAGCAACACAAAGGTACCTGGTCTGCTATCAAGGGGAGAGAGAGCCAGCTAGAAGCCCAAATTTCATCTACATGCAGTCTACTTTTGTAGCAAACCCTCACTTGTACCCCACAACTCTAAAAAAAAAAGTTAGATGAATGAATGTATATTGGAAGTTTTCTACAAGTCAGTTTAATTCCCAATTTTCATGGATTTTGTTACTTTCCAGATATCCTATATTTCTCTTTTCCTTAAGGAAAAAGAGACAGATGATTTTCTTGTTTTATTTTAGACATACAGTTATTTTAGTTATGCCTTACCCTGGGTTTGCTTCAAGGATACAGAGATTCAGACACTTTAAAAGATGACGCCAAAACATCCTTGACTTTATTTTATTGAAGGAATTTTAATTCTTTGATCTGAAAGTTTTCAATAGAAGTTTAATATTTAATGGTTTATCTCATTTAATAATCTAAAAAACCATATAAATGTATCCTGAATTATCGTGTAACCCATTTACCTTATAACCAGTATGGTTATCCAGTTCCAGTTATTTATGTTTTGTTTACAATCACACTGATGTCAAGTGGTATTGCTTTTACTGTCATAAGCTTTAGAGAAAATATGAGGCAACGTTTATGTGTAATTTATGCATTCATGCCAGATGAGGGCCAAATGGTGTGCCTTGGTAATCTGTTCAATTACTTTTGAGAAATATTTGAATAAAGAGCATCAGAAATGGCAAATATCAAGGTAAATATAAAATACCATTTTATTCCTCTGGATTTATTTAAAATATGTAATTGTTTAAGACACAGATTATGGCATTGTCTCATGGATTTTATAGTATATACAGATGCTTGACAACTTTAGTGTAAAGAATGGCAAGGAAGTAAATGGACTCCCTATATCATTTCAGGGCTTCTACATTTTATATGAAGTGGCATATTAACTTAGAATGAAAAGTTAAAGGTGCATATTTTAATCTTCAGAGCAGCCAGTAAATAACAATGTAAAGCTAAGAGACGAATCCAAATGGAATTCTAAAACATAACCAGATGACTTGAAGAAGGCAGGAGCAAGGAAACAGGAAAAAAAACCAGAGGAGACAGGCTGGAAATAAATAGTAAAATTGTACACCCAAATCCAAACATATTAGTAAGTACATTAAATATTAATGGACTAAACACCCTAATTATAAGACATATTATCAGAATGCATAAATAACAAGACCTGGTCATATGCTATTTATAAGACATTTACTTTAAGTATAAAGATACAGACTGACTGGGCATGGTGGCTCACATCTGTAATC
>CAUYQG010054665.1:0-43720 GCA_963574415.1 Tarsius wallacei | reverse complement strand
GCTCTGTTCCCCAAAACAAAAAAAAAAACTTCACATTTTATAGTTTAAACCATTAAGAGTTTAAAGACACTATATGCCTTCTTGGGGACATTAAGTGTTCATTTTAATTATGTACTATAATTATGTGGCCATAAGTTGAATTTGAAAAGGCTTTATGAAAGTTTCTACTGATCTTTCCTCAGCTAAACTGAGAATATATTGAGGAAGCTGCAGTGTTTTCCAGGAGCAACAACCAATTATCTGATTCTCTGGACCCCAAGTAGGTACTCAACCATTCCATTCCTTTCTGGACTGGATACGTGGAGTTAGCATCAGACTCCACAGTTCCACAAGACACAACTGCCCTCAGTTCAAATGTCAGCTGCAAGTATGGGATCTCCAGGTTGCCTGCACTCTGTCTGATGTGGCCACAAAGACAGAGGTTCTCACAGTAAACCCTCGTCAGGCTGGATTATTTGCTGGAGTAACTCACAGAACTCAGGAAGGCACTCTACTTATTAGCAGTTGATAATTGTTCACTCAATCTCCAGTCCCTCCTCTTTCCCTGGAGGTTGGGGTGGAGGGTGGGACTGAAAATTTTTATGGTTTCTTCGTATTTATCACTCAGCCCCCATCGTGAAATTGTCTGGGGACCTGCCAAAAGTTACCTCATTAAAACAAAAGAATCCCCTACATCTCAGGTAATTCTAAGGGATTTTAGAAACTTTGAGTCAAGAACTAGGTATAAAGGCAGATGTATAGTTCTTATTATGCTACAGAAGCTCATTTTTTTCTCCATGAGATTTTAAGGGAAACTGAGTTATCTTAATTTTGCAAATGACACTTTGAGAATAGAAATGTTATCCTAAAGCTAAAAAGACATACATTTATAAACACATACACACACACACACACATGAAAGAAGTTTTAGATACCTGTTTTTTTGTTTTGTATGTCGTGGGTCTGTGTGTGTTTTGAGTGTGATTTATTATCCTACAAGCCTGTGCTGAACATCTTTATTGGCAATCATTTCACTTCATTTGTCGTATAATTCTACTTAGTGTCCAGACGGGTGATCCTGACCCTGTTGTAGTTACAGTCCAGGAAAACTTTATAATTTGAACTTTTTTATAATGACTGATACTTAGCATGGTTTTAAGATGATTAATAAATCATATGCAATTACTTAATATCAGAAGATTTAATTAATCAGCTTGCTTAAGTTAAAAAATTAAATATCTCTGCAGGACAACAGCGCATTTGTTGTGTGTTTGTTATCCAGAGTACTTTGTCCTCTTGTACTGACAAATTGTTTATCTAGCTTTTCTTTTTCTCCTGGTTTTCCACCATTCACAATTGAATGCGAGATTCTTTTCTAACTGTAACACCTTTGAACAGGTTACAATTTTTAAAAATCAGTGTCATCATACATACTAGCAGGCTTACTTCTTGAGGGAGAGTCTCAAAAACCATGTGTCTGTGCTCTGCACATGAGTGCTCTCTGAGAGTAATGGGTGTCAGAGTCTGCTGTTCCCATCACCGACAGCCAGTGGGGATGCACCAGGAAGTGCAGCAGTTGTTGAGAAAGCGAAAAGAAGTGGAGCTTTAATTCTAATTATTTTGTTTGTCTTAACAGTATCTAGTTCTTGGTTTATTCAGCAGCTGTGAAAGTACACATCTGTGTATTTTGGTTTTGGAAATCTATTTTCTTTATAATTTTGGATCATAATTTGATCTATATTAATTGTGGCAAACTAGAAAAATATAAAAAAATGAAGATAAGAAAAATCACAAGTAATTCTACAGTTAGAGATAAATTCTGTTTACTTTTCTGTAGTTCCCACTTTTTATATAATTGGGATCCTATTGTGTATGCAATTTCATGCCCTCATATGTTTTACTTAGAGTATTGTTAACACTTTCCCATGCTAATAATACATTTCTGAAAATTAATTTTAATAGTTAAGTAATATCCATTTGTACAGTCATACCATTATTCACTTAACTGTTTAATTATTTGTCAGTCCGAGTTTCCTTTTTTTTTGAGTTTTTTTTTTTGTGTAGGGGTCTTTCTCTGATGCCCAGGCTGGAGTGCAGTGGCATGCTCACAGCTCACCACAGCTCAACCTCCTGGGCTCAAGTAATCCTTCCACTTCAATCTTCTGAGTAGCTGGGACTATAAGCACATGCCACAATGCCTGGCTAATTATTTTTTATATTTTATGTTGCCTAGGCTGGTCTCGAACTTCTGGGCCCAAGCAATCCTCCTGCCTTGGCATTCCAAAGTGCTGGGATTACAGGTATGAACCACTACACCCAGCTGGTCTCAGTTTTTAATACTATAAATAATGCTGTATAAACATTTTATGTGGATATTTGTAGTTGCTGATTATAAGAAAACAGACTTGTGCTATTTGTTAGATTGTACATTTTCATTGCTAAATTAGAGCATATCACATAGCCACACTTTGTTGTGGGTGAGAATTGCTCTGAGAAGATTTTATATGGGGGTATTTGAGGGTGTACAGCCAGGGTTTTGACAGCTTTAGGAAAGTGAGGGCATCACAACTGGGGAAAATCTATGAGCTGAGATGTGAATGGGAATGTGCCTTGGCTGTGTGTATCTGACTGAGTATAATCCACCCATAGTGGAAGGATAGGCTTGGAAAATTTAAAGAAATAAAACTCAAAATATGTGGTGAAAAATTTGAAATTGTGTTAGCAGAATAAGCATGGCACTCAAAAGTGCTGCATTTGTGGACCATTGTACTTGTAACATTCATTTAAAATTTTCATGTAACACATTTTTATGTGCAAAATTCTCATGATAGTCTAATAAATCATAGTTGAAGCCACAGGGGTCTTATATTTCCATAGGGACTAAGGTATTAAACCCACAAATGCAGTGGTCTGTCATGTTGTCTCCATAAGTGTGTTTATACTGTAAGACTGTGACACAGTGTTAGTTTGGGAAATTATGCTCATATGGTGATTGCAAATCTTTGGTAGTACAGAATCAGAGCAGACTCCCAACTTAAATGATGCAAATACTTAAAATATTTTTTTTTCCATTTAGATCGGAGAAAGTTGGTTAGAGGCAGAAATAGCAAGTAAAGGTCCATTAAGGAATGCAAGATTTAGCAGAATAGATTGGAGGAGAATAATTTTTAAATGGATGATTTAATTTAGTGGTTCTGGTTACCCAGTGGACTCTTAAATATATAAAAGCTTCAGTCCTACCCAAGATTTACTGAATCAGAATTTGGAGGGAATGGTACCAGGCACACACCCACACACACACTATATATATATATATTTGTTGTTGCTTTTTATTATTTTATTTTATTTTATATTAAAGATGTGGGGTACAATTCAGGATTAGGTATACAATTGGTCATTGTACGGGTGAAGTTTGGGCCTCTGGTCTCCACTTCGCCTGGTTTGAGATCAGGAACACTTATTGATGTTGTGTGCCTCCACTCCCTCCCCTGGCAGTGTCCTGCTATTGCCAATCCCTTTCTTACAGTTTTATGGTACATGTTCAGGGTCTGCTTATGAGTGAGAACATGTGGTACTCAGTTCTTTGTTTCTGTGATAGATCACTGAATATTATAGACTCTAAATCTATCCAGGTTGCTGTGAAGTCTGTATGTTTGTCCTTCTTTATGGCTATGTAAAATTCTATCGTGTATATGTACCACATTTTTTTCCAGTCCACTTTCAATGGGCAGCACGGTTGGGTCCACGGTTTTACTATTGTGAATAGTGTTGCAGTAAACTTGTGTGTGTAGGTATCTTTTTATAGAATGATGTGTGTTCCTCTGGGTATATTCCCAGTAGGGGGATTGCTGTGTATGGAAGGTCATATAGAAGGTCACTTTCTGGTTCATCTAGAAATCACCATACTGTTTTCCATAGAGATTGAACTAGTTTGCATTCCACCAGCAGTGTAGAAGCATTCCCTTCTCTCCACATCCTCACCAGCACCTGTTGTTTTTTGTTTTATTAATGATGGCCATTCTTACAGGGGTTAGGTGGTATTTCAGTGTGGTTGTGATGTGCATTTCTCTGATGATTAGTGAAACCGAGCACATTTTCACGTGTCTGTTGACTGCCTGTATGTCTTCTTTTGAGAAGTGGCTATTCATGTCTTTTGCCCACTTTTTAATGGGGCTGTTTGTTGTTTATTTCCTTTTGGCACATTTGAATTCCTTGTAGATCTTGGATGTTAGGCCTTTGTCAGACATACAATTAGTAAACGTGTTTTCCCATTCTGTAGGCTGTCTCTCCATTCTCTTGATGGTTTCTTTTGCTTTGCAGAAGCTTGTCATTTGGATGAGGTCCCACTTGTGTATCTAATGTCTTATGGCACGGACATTTGGGGTTTTGATCAGGAATTAGTTGCTCTGATTTCCATAAAGGTATCTCCGCATGTTTTCTAAGATTCTTCTAGTTTGAGGTTTTAAGTTCAGATCTTTGATCCATTTAGAGTTGATTTTTGTGTATGGTGATAGGTAGGGGTCCTGTTTCAATCTTTTTCATGCAATCAGCCAGGTTTCCCAGCACCATTTACTGAATAGCTTTTCCTCTTCCCTGTGGTTGTTGATGAGGGCTTTGTCTAAGAGAGTTGGTTGAGAAATTGAGGATTGATTTTGGAATCTCTGCCCTGTTCCATCGGTTCATATGCCTGTTCTTATACCCATACCAGGCTGTTGTGATGATTATAGCCTTATAATAAAGTATAAAATATGGAAGTGTGATACCTACTGCTTGGTTTCTTTCGCTGAAGATTGTTTTGGCTATTCAGGTCGTTTATGTTTCCATGTAAATTTCTGTATTGTTTCCAGGTCTGAGAAGAATGTTGTTGGTAATTTAATGGGTATTGCATTGAATCTGTAGATTGCCTTTGGTAGGATGGACATCTTAACAATGTTGATTCTTGCTGTCTTTGAGTGTGGAATATTTTTTCATTTGTTTGTGTCTTCTTGGATTTCTTTGAGCAGTGTTTTCTAGTTTTCATTGTTAGGTCTTTCATTTCTCTGGTTAGGAAGATGCTGAGGTATTTCATTTATTTGGTGGCTATTGTGAATGGGATTTTGCTTTTTATTTGTTTCTCTGCCTGTTTGTTGTTGGTGTATAAGACTGCGACTGTCTTTTGCACATTTATTTTGTACCCTGAGACTTAGCCAAAGTCCTTTTTCAGTGCAAGGATGTTTTTGAAAGTTTCGCTCGGATTTCAAGGTATAGGATCATATCATCAGCAGAGAGCTAATTTAACTTCTTCTTTTCCTATTTGAATACCCCTGATTTCCTTCTCTTGTGTGATTGTTCTGTCAAGGATTTCCAACACTATGTTGAACAGAAGGGGTGAGAGTGGGCAGCCTTGTCTTTTTCCAGTTTTCAGGGGAAATGTTTCCAGTTTCTGTCAATTTAGCAATATGTTGGCTGTGGGTTGCTATTATGAGATATGTTCCCTCTTTACCTAGCTGTTCAGAGGTTTTTATCAAGAAGGAATGCTGGACTTTACTAAAAGTTTTTTTCTACATCTAATGATATGATCATGTGGTTCTTGTTTTTACATCTGTTGATGTACTGAATTACATTTATGGTCTTGCAAATGTTGAACTAGCCTTGTTTACTGGGAATGATGCACACTTGGTCATGATGGATGATTTTTGAGATGTGTTATTGGATCCAATTTGCTAGAATTTTGTTGAGAATTTTTGCATCTATATTCATCAGGGATTTTGACTTGTAGTTCTCTTGTTTTGTTTGATCTTTACCTGGTTTGGGTATTAGTGTGATGTGAGCTTCATAAAACGATTTGGGCAGAGTTCCATCTTTCTTGATTGCCTGAAGTACTTTCAATAGGATTGGTATCAGTTCCTCCTTGTATATATTGTAGAAGTCCACTGGAAACCCATCTGATCCAGGGCTTTTTTGTAGTAATTTTCTTATGATAGAGTCTATTTCCTGGATTGTTATTTATCTATTTAGGATCTTAACTTCTTTGTGCTTCAACAGTGGGAGGTTGTGTGATGTTAGCAAGTCCTCCATTTCATTCAGGTTATCAATTTTTTTTCTGTACAGGTGTGCATATTAATCTCTGACAATTATTTGTATTTCTGGATGTGACTTGATTTTTTCCATTTCTTATTGTGTTTCTTTGGACTTTTTCTCTCTCACTCTTGGTCATTCTGGCTAGAGGTTCATCAATCTTGTTTAATCTTTCAAAAGGACCAAGTTTTTGTGTAGTTAATTTTTTAATGGTATTTTTGTCTTCTATGACCCATATTTGGGATTTTATTTTGATGATCTGTATTCTTCTGCTGAATAGAGTTTTGGAGGTCTTGCCTTGCCAGCTCACTTAGGTGATTTGTTAGGCTGTCAATTTGTTCTCTTTCAATTTTCTTGATGTTCATAGAGATATAATTTCCCCTCTTAGTACTATTTTAATGGCATCCCAGAGATTTTGGTAAGATGTTTCTTCATTTTCATTTGTTTCCAGGAATCTTTTAATTTCTGTTTTGATTTCTCTGTTGATCCAGGAGTTGTTCAGCATCATGCTGTTTAGTGTCTGTGTCTTTGTGGGCTTGGGGGGAATTTCATTGGTTAATTCTACTGTTGTCTGAGAAGGTGCATGGCAGTATTTCAATCTTGTGAAATTTGTTTATGCTTGATTTATGGCCCAGGATGTGGCTGATCTTGGAGTACATTCCATGTGATGATGAGTAGAATGTATATTCTGTGGTTATTGGGAGGAGTGGTCTGTGGACATCTATTAAGTTTACTTGGTAAAGCATCAAGTTGAGGTTCTGGATCTCTTTCTTGATTTTATTTTTTGCCTCAATAATCTATCTAGGGTTGATAGTGGGGTATAAGTCTCCAACTATGATATTAAGTCAATATCTTTAAATTTTTAGTTTACTTAGTAGCTGCTTTGTAAAAGCTGGTGCTCCTGTATTGGATGCATATATGTTAAGGATGGATATTCCTTGTTGTTGGATTGAACATTTAATCATTACGTAGTATCCGTCCTTATGTTTTTAAATTTTTGATAGTGTAAAGATTGTTTTCTCTGTTATTAAGATCATGACTCCTTCCTTCTTTTATGATTCATTTGCCTTAAAATTTGTTTTCCATCCTCTAACTTTGAGTCTGTGGGCAACCTTTGTGGTGAGATGAGTTTCCTGGAGGCAGCAAATTACTGGATCATGTGTTTTATCCAATTTGCCATTCAGTGGTACATTTAATCCATTCACATTCAGGCTGATTATTGAAATGTGAGAGTTTGTCCCTGATATAATGTTCTTATAAGACTGTTTTGTTTTCATTCAGCTTTTGTGCTCATATATGTGTATGTTTTCATTTTGGGGGGTATGCTATGTGTTCTGCTGCTTCCGTGTTTGTGATCTTGTGAAGTATATGGTCTTTCTTTTGTTTCTTTTTTCTTCTGTACACAACATCTTTTTAGGCATTTCCTGTAGAGCTAGGTCTTGAAGCAGCAAATTCTCTTAGGGATTGGATATCTGGGAAGGATTTTTATTTTCCACCATTGATGAAGCTTAGCATGGCTGAGTATGAAATTCTTGGTTGAAATTGTTTATCTTTGAGATCATTAAAAATTGGAGTCCAGTTCCCTCTGATCTATAGTGCCTCTGTAGATAAGACTGCAGCAATTCTCTTTGGTCTCCCCCAATAGGTAGTCTGAACTTTTTTCTTTGCTGCCTTTAGGGTTTTTTCTATTATACCTACTTTGTGTAAGTGAATTACCGTGTCTTTAGGGGTTGGTCTTCCCATAAGATGTCAGGGGTTCTCTGAATCTCTTGTTCTTGTATAGTCTCTCTGGCCAGATGAGGGAAGTTTTCTTGAATGACCTCATAGAATGTTTGTTCCAAGATGTTTTCTATTTCAGGTATTTCCATTAGATGTAAGTTTGTTTCCTTGATAAAACTGCAACCCTCTTTGAGAGTTTCTCTTTCTTCTTAAGTTTTTAAAATATATTTTGAATAAATTGGGTTAATTTCATATTTTGGTCTTCCAGCTCTGAGATTCTTTCTTCTGCTTGGTCAATTCTGCTTCCCATTCTTGTCAGCTTGTTCTTTATTTCTTGGATGGATTCTGTTATTTCTAAGTACACTTTCTTGAGACTGTCAAGCTCAAGACTGTCCCCTCATCATTACATTGCAATTTCGTTAAGTTTTATCCCTTGTATTTCTTGATTTTTATTAATTCTATCTAACAATTCTCTGATCTCCATAAGTACCTTCTGGGTACTGTTGTTTTTGTAGATAGCCATTTTGTGTGTGCGCCCCAGTAGCTGTTCTTTCAAGCACTAACTCTTTGCTGGGGCTCTGGCAGTTACTGGCAGTTTTTCATTGCTTTTTCTTCATTGTAGCAATTTCTTATCTTCTTTTTAATCTCATTGCTCAGTGGAAAATGGAGAAGCTGTCACTTCTGATATTCACACTACCTTTTGTCTTTCCTTGAACTTGGGACTCCAGGTTTGTTCAATTATGAAGCAGGGCTGAGGGTGGGACATCGTGCTGTCTCTTTACAGTTTTGAGTACTTACTAGGGGTTGGGGGTGCTGCAAAGATTCTGAATCTATTGGCAAGTCATAATGTTTGCTATCTGGTGAATGGTCCACCTGGGACTCACTCTCTGTCTCTGCACACTGACTTTACAGTGGGTATGCTTACATAGCTTCTGAGTCCAAGACAGGGTATAAGAAGGAAAAGAGAGAAAAAGAGAAAGGAGGAGAGAGAAAAAGAGGAAAGAAAAAAAGAAAAATAAATGAGAAAAAAAATTTAAAAACAGAGAAAGAACAAAGAAAGAGAAATATATGAAGGAAAGAAAACAAAAAAACAACAACCAATAAACAAAGCAATCAAATGAGATAATCAAACCAGCAAACAAATACCCACCTAAAAAGCAAACAAACAAAGTTGATAAAGAGTTCTCAGCTTTAGTATACTTCTTTGGGGGCAGTTCCCTCTTGAGATGGGTTCTGTGACTGCAGGGCTATTACCTCAGGTTCCCTATTCCCTGTTGGAACTTATTATTGCAGTTGTGACCCAAGCACTGCTTCTCTTAGCTTACAGCAGAGGGGAGGGGCTTTAGAGAGAAGGGGTTGCTGACTAATAAATCTATCACTGTTCACCCTGTGTGGTTGAGGGGAGGCTGTAATGTGTCACTAGCTGATATGTCAATGTTCAGCCTCCTCTGCGTGTGCTGATCAGCACATTGTCCACCTGAACCACAAATTTTGTGACTCACCAGATAAAGGATGCTGGGTCACTTTAAAACTCACCACTGCCCATTCACTGTGCGCTGGGGCTGGGTTCTCTGATTGCAGCTGCAGACTGCAAATGCTTCAGTTGGGGGATGGGTACCTGGGTCACCTCAGCTGGGGCTTGGGATGGGTTTCACTAGTATATTTTTTCGCTGTTCCTGCTGCCAGTGTCCACTCTGGTGACAAGGGCTGCAGTAGCAGGCAGCATAGACAGTGGTTCCATTCCCTTTTTCCCCCCATCATTACATTCCCCTTTTTCCCCAGGTAGTGCTGAAGAGATGATACCTGCCTCTGGGTCATGCTGGGGTCCGAGAGCAGAACATGCTGGGGTCTGAGCAGCTCCTCAGGGCAGCAGCCTAAGCAGGAGGACTCAGGTCTCTCACTCATATGTCTCCACTCAATCAGACATTTACACACCCATTTGCCAACACCCTAGCATGAACACACATATCTGAAGCCTTTCATTTAATTTTAATGTAATCAAGCAGATGTGATCTCATCAAACTGAAAAGCTTCTGCAAAGCAAAAGAAACTATCAAGAGAGTAGGGAAACATCTCACAGGATGGGAAAAAACATTTGCAAACTGTATATCTGACAAAGGCCTAACATCCAGAATATACAAGGAACTCAAACGGGTTGAAAGGAAAAGAACAAACAGCCCTATTAAAAAGTGGGCAAAGGATATGAAGAGACACTTCTCAAAAGAAGACATACGAGCAGCCAACAGAAAAATATTGAGCTTCATTTTTCTCTTAATTGGCTTAGAACCCAGTTTCAGTCCTGTCTTGGGCGGACAGTGTAAATGGCTTTTGTATTCATTAATTTAGCATGCCTCTCCTGGAGAGTAGAACTGTCTCATCCTTGTGTTCCTTCTAGGCTTGTTCCCAGGGGGGCTAGACAGGACGTAAGGCACGAGCAGGGGCTCACACCTGTCTGGTCCTGGCTCTGTCCCAGGGTGTCCTCCAGGTGTCTCTGGGCAGCATGGCCTCTCCGACACTCAGCAAAAAGTCACCGGGGTACACTCCCTTTCTCATTCAGTTCTCATTCATAACTTGTCTCAGCCTGGATACACGCCTTCCTCTAGGTTTTCAAGCAATGAGTGAAATTTCCAGCTAAAACTAGATTTTAAAAAATGCGGACTTTGCCTCAGAATGTATCTCAAGTTCCTAAGGGACCTGAAGATGACTTTCTTCTTGGCTTTGTAGAACAACTCGTTGCTAGGCCTGAGGTCCTCAGCAAGAGACCTACTGGTGGTCTCTCCCTTCCCTGCCGTTGTTAAAAGTTTCCTGGGGAATAATGGGCACCGTTGTTAAAAGTCTGGAAGTCTGCCATCCGTGCCAGAGAGGGACCGTGTTCCAGGCAACATGAGGAGAACCTATTGATCAGACCCACGAATGTTCATCTGGCCAGGGAGGGAGAGGAGCTCGGCTCAGCCACCGTCTGGAATTGCAGTGGGTTCCAGTATGTTCCCAAAACACCCCAGGCTGGCCATTTTCACAGCTCAGTCTGGATGTACAGACGGGCCTTCTTTTTCACTCGGTTCTCCTTGTGGGATCCATTTCCCTTGTGGTTAGTGATGGAACTAAGCAAAGGCCACAGTCACGGTCTCAGACTGCAACTGAAGCAAGCTAAGCTTCCATGCTCAGACCCACTTCAAGATGCAGTAACTAGACTGGGTGTCTACTC
The DNA here is from genome assembly GCA_963574415.1 of Tarsius wallacei. Classification (NCBI taxonomy): domain Eukaryota; kingdom Metazoa; phylum Chordata; class Mammalia; order Primates; family Tarsiidae; genus Tarsius; species Tarsius wallacei. Next base: position 32,760 of record CAUYQG010054665.1, on the reverse strand, counting down.
GCAGATGAGTGGAAGTCTCTGGCCCTTTGCTTACAGATTCCATCTTCAGATAAAACCATCCTAAACCCTAAAGCGAGAGTAAAGCAACATGACAGAGTTATGCACAGGTCACACACCCACACGCACCTGAGCGGGAGTGGCTGCAAAAGGCACCTTGTTCCTTGTGAGCTGCTTGATCTTTGGTTGGAGTGCCCTTGGACTTCACGAGGCTCATTTTCTAAATCTAGAATATGGGGATAACCTGCTCTACTCTACGTGAGTTACGAAGATGAAGGGAGTAGATTAGTTGATATGTAAAATTGCTTTACACGTTACAAAGGTTAGGCAAGACGTCCTGCCACTGATAGTCAATAGAAGTAAGTAAAGTCATTGGATTGTTGCAGATTCACACTTTAAGTCCATGCAGTGAGTGAAAGCCAATCTAACATCTCTTGTTTTTATGTAGATGAGACTGTCACGGGCAGATCGCAACCTTTAAAACATCTCCAGGTTTGGTGTGACGCATGTATTGCCCTGTCTTTCAGTGAACGTGTGGTGTTTTTAAAATGCTACATTGTTTTCTAATTGGTTTTGAAACAAGTCATACCTACATAGCATTTGAGTGGTTTTTTCCCCCTGTATTTGACAAAGTGGCGTATAATTCCAGAGATAGTAAAGTTAGGAGTCACGCACAATTCCAGTTAAGTACTTTGATTTTATTATAATCTTATGTCCAGTTTTATTTTCTTCACCTATCTCTCTCCCATCAGAGAGTCAGAGACAGAGAGACAGTGAAAGAGAGAGAGAGAGAGAGAGAGAGAAGATAGATGGATGATAGATGGATACAGAGAATGACTGTGAAGGAGAATATGACAGAAGTGCTTGAGCAAATTATAAATTTTCAAACTATGAATTGGGACATTAGGAAAAATAAATTGGTCTTACTGTCTGCAGTCTCCCATTTTTATGGTGATCGATGACTAGCCGTCGGCAGAAAGAGTGAAGAGCCTGAGCTTAATGGTCCATACTCCTCAATATGTGCTGATAATGCCAATTAGCCCTAATGGGACACCCAGCACGTCAAGGTACAACGGGCCATGTAGGGTTCCCGGTTTTTCCTCGTGATCCATTTTCTTCTGCCTGTGTCATACAGGCAGGGATCAAGGTGCTGGACCAGCCTCCCTTAAACGCCATTGTCCGTGTCGACGGATCATTTAGAAGGTGGACTGATACCACACTGCAGAGGAAGAGAGCAGAGCCCATCTGATGCACTGAGGCTATGTAAATCAGTATTCTAATGGCTAATTGTTGGAAACTGCACACTCTTGAGTCATTGTATCATTTTCAGGCGGCTTTAGAATGTAGACCCTTCTCTTTTAGAGGGCTTGTTTCAGGAATACATTTGGATTCTTCTCTGGGAGAAGCAGCGGATTCTCAAGTTACGTTTCATATGCATGAAAATGCCTCGCCTTGGGTAGCAGTACACATTTTGTAAGAGGTCAATAGCATATTGAAATTACATTCTTGACATGCTAGCAAGCATCACTCCCTTCAGAAGGAGTTTAATAACATGGTAATGTTTATGTAAAGTGGGCTTATAGTGTCACACTTGAATCTCATAAAGTGGACATCCATCACGTTGCAATAAAGAGAAGAGCTTCCAATTAAAGTGGGACGTCATTTGCAGGATTAAAGTCATTTAGCGTAATTGAAAAGTGTTAATACCCTATTTTATCCTCTTCCATTGGTATTACTTCAAGGGTAAAAACATTTTAAGGTGAAAATGTGTCCTGTGCCTTTAATTGAATGTTATTACCTCCTGATGGCAACGTATTGAAACTGTTTAATTACAAACCTGGAAAATTAATTACTATATGGAGAAACAGAGCCCAGAGGGTTATCATGTTCTCTTTTTGTAAGTAAACACAGCATACAAATTGATATGTCCTTATTTGTAACCCAGTTTGAAAGCACACCTCATGATTTCTTATACCCCAATGTTTTTCTGACTGAACAGCAGTAAATCTACATAGTTCAGCCAAATCAATGTTACTCTTCTCGTTTAAGAATGCTTAAAATCTGTGCTCAGGATGAATGTATTTAACGTGTGATATATCATAAACTAAACTTTTTTTCCAAAAAGGCCGATGTGAAATTCCTGAAGGTAACATGCAGACTTTCACAGTCCGCATCCTCTTTTTATCCTCGGGGTTTGCTTGGACGTGTTGGCATTTGTCGCTCCTTTGGCAGCGGGGAGGCCCTGTCAGCAGACCTAGTTCCAGCTCTCAGCCACTGGTTCCCGAACGCCCTCGGGAGAGATCCGGCCGAGTCCTTCAAGTGTCCAGGACGACCAGCCGCGATCGCATTTTGCGTTCTGCAGGCTGGCGCCGTCGACAAACCACACGCCCGCTAGAGCCCCACAGTGTCTGAGGTGCTGGGCCAGATAAGCATGATTCTGCCCGTCTTGCAGATGAGGAAACCGTGTTTCAAAGACACGACGTAACCAGCAGAAAATCGGGAAGGAGAAACGGTTGAGGGAAAGATCCAGAACTTTAAAATGCGGAGGACAGTCCCTCCAACCAGAGCGCTGGGCCGTGGAGTCGGTTCTGCGCCAGATGGGTAGCGGGTCTCTGCATTCCCCTTCTTCACCGCGGGCCCAGGGCGGTGGGTTTTGCTCCCCGACCTCCGCTCCGCGTGGGAGGAGACACTGACGGGCTCTTTCTTCCGCAGAACCTGCTCTTCCCGAACCAGCCGCAGCAGCCCAGCAGCCGGAGCTCCGTGGCCCCGAGCGGCGCCCTCACCATCGCCAACATCCAGCGGTCCGACGCGGGCTACTACATCTGCCAGGCCCTGACCGTGGCCGGGAGCATCTTGGCAAAGGCGCAGCTGGAGGTCACTGACGGTGCGATGCCATTGCTAGATTTGTCTTACAGAAGCGTGGTTTTATTTCAAGATTAGCTGTATGGAGTTTCTGACTTGTTAAGTCGTTTCAGTCGTGCTTATCTTCTAGGGTCAGATCTCGATAAAGTAACGTCTTGATTCGTTTCTAATTTTCCCCGATTCAGTGCTACTTATTTTTCCCCAAAGAAGAACATCAGAGGCAATCTATTTAGTTATTAAAAATATAATAGGCTGGGTGTGATGGCTCACGCCTGCGATTTCACACTTTGGGAGGCCAAGGTGGGAGGATTGCTTGAGCTCAGGAGTTTGAGACCAGCTTGAGCTACATAGCAAGAACTTGTCTCTACAAAAAAAAAAAAAATCAAAAGATTCACCCTGTGTGTTGGTATGTACCTGTGGTCCCAGATACTTGAGAAGATACTTGAGAGGCTGGGGTGGAAGGATCGTCTGAGTCTAGGAGATCAAAGCTGTGGTGAGCCGTGATCATGCCACTACAGTCCAACCTGGGTGACAGAGTGAGACCCCAATTCAACAAAAAAAAGAAAAATACACACACACACACACACATACACATATGAGGGGGGATGCCCCCCAAAACAATTACGTTCTGGAGGGTAGATTCCTTGTAGTATACTTGCAATTTCTTCCTCTGAATAAAATGCTCAACCAAAGTTTTTATCTGGAAGTTTTAAGAAGGCTGCATCACAATTTGTGGAAGAAACATCCCAAGTTGTGGCAAACAGGTGACTGGTTCTTCCATCATGACAACACACCTGCCCACACTGCACCGAGTGCTCGGCAGTTTTTGGCCAAAAATGACATGACCCCTATGGCCCACCCTCCCTGTTCAGCCAGTCTTGCCCGGAGTGACTTTTTGTTTGGTTTCGTTTTCCTGGATGAAAAAAAGACCTCAAAGGGAAATGTTTTGCTGATGTGGAAGAGGTGAAATAAAAAACAGCAGAAGTACTAAAAGACATCAAAACTGATGAGTTCAAAAACTGTTTTGAGCAGTGGAAAAAGCATCTCAAAAGGTGTATTGTATCAAATGCAGAGTACTTTGAAGGTGACTGAAGTTTAACCATGTAAGAAAAAATGCACAATTTTTATAAATAAATTCTAGTTTTGGAGGGTTCCTCTCACATACATAGTGATGCATTTAAAAAAAAAAAAAATGATATCACATTTTGTATTGAATTGTAATCTGTACATTTTTATTGGGTTTTATGTTGCCGTGACCACTTCTAACAAACATTAATAATTTTATTTTACTCAAGGAGAAGGAGACACTACCTTTAATACTATCAGTGAAAGAGAGGTGAGCATTCACTTAGCTAATCACATTAGGACATTCCTATGACTTGAATTTCACATTCACTAAGTTAACAAAGGACCTTCTGAAGTCCTGATGGACGCAAAGATGACTCTTTTTTATTTGCATGTGTGCCCTGAGGTCTCAGCAGAGGTGCCTGCACAAACTGTGAAGCTGGAAAGGACAGATGCTCGACATCCTCTGCTTTTTTCCTGGAAGCTTGTTTGTCACACTTGACAGCCAGAGAGGTGTAGTTATGTACTGAGCCTCTGAGCAGGAGTTTTATACCTTTTCCTTGGTGTCTTAAATGAAAGATTCTTTCTTGCTCTCTTCCATCTGTAAAGGTTTTGTTTGGTCTCTGTTTTTCTCCTAACGCTGGCTTCCGAGATATGAGAGCCATATGTCATGTATTGGTATATGTCATGTCCACTCCAATTCTTTTGTTTCTCTGCTGGTAAAATTCTATGTGTTTTTTCACACAATTCAAATTTACGCATGGATCAAAAGGTCATTTAAAACTAACAGAAATTTAATATTTTAAAATATCTGTCTGTGATATGGCCTGTTTAGTGGCACGTTAGGGATGGGAAGGGATACAGCAGAGTAGCACGACTGGAGCATTGAGCCATGGCGGCTGCATCAGCTGAGGCCAGAGATTCCCGGCCACTGAACTGAAAGGAGGCGTCAGGTTCAAGGTCAGCAGTGATGAGAAATTCTTCCTGAGATGGGCAAGCTTTTGATTCTTCATGCCTCCATTTTTCTTTAAAGGAATAAAAGATTATTATTAATCATTTTAAAGATCTTACGTTTTGTGCTATCAGCAAAAATGTCTAGACCCATACACTTGAAAAATAAGATATTGTGCCCAAAGCCTCAGTTCTATTCTATATCCCTACAAAGCATCCCAGACATATCGCAGATATCTGCTGAAACCTAGCTCTAAAAGGTTTCTAAATGAGGAAATTGTTATGGTAAAGGCTATTTGAAGAACACGGGGTTTATGAATAAAAATAGCCCGTTGATGTGACTGAGTGGGTTTGTAAAACAGGTGGGTATTCAGGATTATGTCTGGCAACATAGAAAGGAACGCTTTTGAGAACTTGTGTGTTGATCATGCCTCACCAAACAATAATGATTCTAGTTTCGTCTCTGAGGACAAAAGTAAAAGAGTAATGGCCTGATAGAATTGGCTAAGCTTAGTAAGGAAGGCTTGTCGGAGGACAAGATGGAAGAAGAGACAGGCTTCTTCGACCGAGCGGCCAAGTTGTGAATTCAAAGGACCAGCTCTTGAAGGACCTGGAAAGTACTGCTGCAGTGAATGCACAAAGGGCAAGCAAGTGAAACAGCCTCATTGCTGATATGCAGAAAGTCTGCATGGTCTGGAGAGAAGATCCAGCCAACCACAACCTTCTCGTAAGCCAAAGCCATCAGAACAAGACCCCAGCTCTCTTCTGAGAGGGATGTGGACACTGCAGAAGAAGGTGGAAACTGGCCAGGGCTAGCAGAGTGCAGTGAAGGACAGAAGCCGTCTCCAGAGCAATGGAGCACAAGTTGAAGCAGTCAGCACTGAGGGAGAAGTGCCAGCAAGTTCTCCAGAAGGTCTAGCTGAGATTGAGGAGAAGGGAGGCTACGCCAGACAGCAGGCATTCGGTGTAGACAGAACAGCCTTCCACTGGAAGAAGAAGCCATCTAGCCTTTCACAGGTGGAGAAAAGAAGACAGTGCCTGGCTTGAGAGCTTCCAAGGACAGGCCAACTCCCTCATGAAGGCAAATGCAGCTGGTGGCTTTGAGTTGAAGCCAATGCTTGTGACATTCTAAACGACGTAATCTGTCATTTTTAAATTGTCGACAGCACGTAAGAATTATGCTAGATCTACTGTGCTTGTGCTCTATGAGTTGAGCAGCATAGCCTGGATGACAGCTTGTCTGTTGACAGCATCGTTGACTGGCCATTTTGAGGCCACTGTTGAGACCTACTGCTCAGAGAAAAAGATGCCTTTCGAAATATCCTTGCCCACTGGCAGCGCACCTGGTCACCCAGGAGCTCTGATGGAGCCGTACAAGGAGATGGATGTCGTTTTCCTTCTTGCTCACACAGCACCCACTCAGCAGCCCCTGGAGTCACTTCCACACCCAAGTCTTCTTACTTAAGAAGTATCGTGTAAGGCGATCACTGCCACAGGCAGGGGTTCCTTTCACGAATCTGATCAAAGCAAATTGAAAAGCCTCCTGGAAATAATTCTCCAGTCCAGATGCCATTAAGAGCGTGTGTGATTCATGGGATGGGGTCCACAGATCAGCATTCACAGGAGTCTAGAAGAAGCTGATTCCGATCCTCATGCATGACTTCGAAGAGTTCCAGACATCAGTGGAGGAAGTCACTGCAGATGTGGTGGAAACAGCGGTAGAACCAGAGTTGGAAGTGGAGCCCGAAGACGTGACTACATTGCTGCCATCTCACGATGAAAGCTGAAGGGACGGAGAACTCTTTCTTATGGGTGAGCAAAGACAGTGGTTTCCTGAGATGGAATCTACTCTGTGAATATTGTTGAAATGGTAACAAAGGGTTTAGCATACTCCATAAACTTGGTTGACAAAGCAGCAGCAGGTTTGGGAGGGTTATGTCCTATTTCAAAAGAAATTCTACTGTGGATAAAATGCTGTCAAGCAGCACTGGATGCCACAGAGGAACGGTTCGTGAAAGGAGTCAGTCAATGGAGTAAGCTTTACAGTTGTCTATTGCCTTGGCCACCCAACCTTCAGCCACCACCACCCTGATCAGTTGGCAGCCATCAGCATCGAGGTCAGACTCTTCACCAGCAAAAATATTGCAATTCATTGAAGGCTCAGATGATGGTCAGCATTTTTCTAGCAATGAAGTATTTTTAAATTAAGGTATGTACATTGTTTTTTTAGAGAGAATGCCATTTACATGTAACGGACTCCAGCATAGAGTAAACATAACTCTCCTATGCAGTGGGAATCCAAAACATTTGCGTGACTCGCCTTATTGCAACATTTGCTTTATTGCAGCCTAGAACCAAACCCGCAGTACCTCCGAGACATGCCTGTACTCCATCAATCCGTGTTTCTGCTGACACACGTGTGCCCATAGATTTGTCTTCTGGAAATCTTTGTAATTCAAGCACTCATATAAGATGAAATTGCTAGCGGTGATGAAAGGTGCTACGTTGAGTGATAATTTTACCGATTAACGATTGAGCAACGATGTTTCACTACATCTCAGTTGCAAAATATTTCTTTAAAAGACCTCCTCATCATTTCACTGCCTAGTCTTTATTTCTTCTTTCTTTTTGTGCTTTTTCTCTCAGAGAATTAGAAAGTGGCAACGATAATCCTGTGAGGAGAGCCAGTAGAATCTAGAAGGATGGGGGAGGTGAAATGTATTCATATCTTATTTCGATCGTTGATGTCACTCGTGATCATATGTGAATGGTTTATTGAGAATTTATAATGCACAGTTAGAGAAGACCATGCCGTTGTTCACAGATCACTGGGATCCCTAAATGTTCATTTAACCTTTGACCTTGGTGTCATGGAAACCTGTGGTCATCTTTCACCCATAACATCCTCGAAGCTGAAAATTCCTTCTGGCCAGGAGATTTTCAATTACTTTATTGATCAAATTCATTCAAAAGGCAGCGAACTGCTCATTTGAGCACTTATAAAAAAGAGAGAGAGGAAGAAAAACTAATTAGATGACCTTTGGCTGCATCTAATGATTTCAGGGATATGACAATAAAAGCAGATTGTAAGAAGTTACCTGAATTCTCTATAGCTCCTTAATTTGAAACTAAAAAGTAGCATCAATGAAATGCAATGAGCATGTTCCACTCTGGCCATGCCGACTCACCTTCACCCTGATTGGACATTTATTCATAATCTTTTGTGCATTGACCTTCCATTTTTGACCCACAAAATAAATAAATGCCAGTTTGTAGCTCTACTTGCCCAATTGTTACCATATGTGTCCGAATTGTTACAATATTTTGTTTCCATGTTTTCTTTAGATTATTTTATCTAGTTGGAAAATGAAGCATTTGATGAAAAAAAGCAATAAAATAAATGGTTCTAATTTTTGTCTGTGAACAATAAACAATCTTTTCCTGGTTCCTTTAGGCTTTTATCATTGATGTAGCAAGTTTTTGTATATATTGGATTTATATTACATGTAAATATATATATGATACAAAGCATATATTGGATAATTAACTGTAGTCGATGCTGAAGTTTACAGACGTTCCTTGAACCTGAACATGTCCTGATCACATGGTGAACTTCTACTGAGTTCTACCTGAATCCTACTTCCAATTATTTCCTTAACCCTATAAATGAGACTACGCATTCTGATTTTCTTCTTAAGTCATTATTAAATACTTCTGACGGCATTTGCGATGCTATTATAAAACAGTATTTCATAAACAAAAAGCATAGTAAACTAAAAGTTTATGAAATTATGGGAAATTTACCCCAATGGACACAAAAATGAATATATATGTAAACACTGATTTTGCACAAAAGCTCTATTTTGTCATTTCATGAATATAGTGTAACTGGACTGCTTTTCTTTTCTTAATTATTTGGACTAATTAAATCATCCAAATGATATGACTATAATTTGAAGACCCAGTGTCACAATTTTGGAAATAAATTATTCATAATCTAATATTTTGACATCAACAGAAATATTTTCACCTGTATCAATACAGCACACAACTGGTGCCCTGAAGGGCGAAATGGGGTGCCGTATATATCATGTGCGTATATATCATATATATATAATATGTGATAAAAGCAGAAGTGAAGGTTGACTCGCGCTCAGGACGCTCCTCAGGCTTTTGTGAATATGCAAGTGAGGGACAAAAGGAATGGCTGCCATCAGCTATCCGTATTTTCTCTGTAATTTTAATATGCCCAAGCCTTCTAATAAAACCAAGCCTAAAATGTCAGACTTTATCTCAATATCGTTTTAATTACAGGTAAGGCAGGGTAGATCATCAGCAATAGTATGGCTTCTGTGTAGTTCATGTGAATGGATATGTAGTTGGTAGACAATGGATTTAGAGCACCCTCAGTCAGATGTAAATCATGTGTATGACTTTGGGGCTTGGATTTCGCTGTCAATGTCAATATGTCAGGTTTACCGGATTTCACAGAAGTTAAAATCTCCTGAAAATATCTTTATCCTCTAGTTTTGACAGACAGACCTCCACCCATAATTCTACAAGGCCCAGCCAACCAAACGCTGGCAGTGGACGGCACAGCATTGCTGAAGTGTAAAGCCACGGGCGACCCTCTTCCTGGAATCAGCTGGCTGAAGGAGGGATTTACTTTTCTGGGCAGAGACCCAAGAGTGACCATACAAGATCAAGGGACGCTGCAGATTAAGAACTTGCGGGTGAGTACGTTGGGCTTTGTGGTCGAGTCACCACTCCCAAGTAAGGACTGACTGCCCTAGGGGTGGGGGCTGCCTTGGAGGAACTCAGAATCTTACATCCCAGCGTCATGGTGTGCGTTGAAAAATGTGCCACGTTGTTTCTTATTTTAAAAATGAAAAAGATGAAATTAAAGGGAAGGTCACCATTTTGTGCAGTCACGAATTCATAACAGACCTTGACACTTTTATTCCTGCTTCCCATCCCATATGTCTGCCACCAGTGGAACTACAAATCCTAAACACACAATGTTAATAATAAACGCATCATAGCAGTAGGGTATGTACAATAATTTGGAAGGGCCCAGTGCCTCCGATGTACTTTCATTTGCAAGTGAAGAGTGTAGAGAGATGTAGATCAGTTGGGCCAAGCAATCGTGTGGAAAAATAAAGAGAGAGGCAGAGTACGTAGGAGACAGGTGTGCCTAGTTGGTGGAAAGCCTTAGATGTACTCCCGTTAAGTGACTGTGTTGTTTAGATTTAAGCCCATGGACAAGAGCAAGCCCCTGATGTTTTAACTGAAGTATATGTGATAGTTATTGACATGGCTGCCAACTTAGCAAGTCATACCTGTTTCAGGAGCAACCCAAAATGAGGTGTCTAGTTTTAAGCGTTGAATTACTTTTCTATTACTGTGCAACAATGTTAGCAAGAATGTAGCCGTTCAAAGCAACACACATTGATTCTGTCGCAGTTTCTGTGAGTCAGGGCCCTGGGCATGCCTTGGCTGGGTCTCCTACTCCAGTTCTGAAGAGGCTACAGTCAGGTGACCTTTAGGGCTGTGGTCTCAGCTGAAGACCGACTGAGGGTGGATTTGCTCCTGTCAACACGATTGCTGCGTTCAACTCCTTGTGGCCACCAGACTAGTAAACTCCATCTCTTGCTGCCTGTTGGCTGGAGGCTGTCTTGAGCCCTCTGCCACCTGACTGCTCGCTTCCTCCAAGTCAGTAAGAAAGAGAGTTTATAGCAAGGCGGGCACTGCCATCCTATTAATAAACCCCAACCATGGCATGCAGACACCTGTGCAATATTCCGTGGGCCAGAAACAAGTCAACAGATCCCACCCACACTCCAGGTGAGGCTTACACAATGTGTGAGTCCCAGAAGGTTGTTGCCCTGGGGGTCACCTGTCCTTTATCCACAGAGTCAACTCATTCAGCCAAGTATAGTAAGTCTCCTCCTCAGCACCGTGTGGCATGTGCTGTGCCAGAGCTGGAGAGAATATCACAGTAATCACAAGAATGAGGGGACAGCTGGAGCCAAGGAAGCTGGTGCACAGTGCACCGTGAAACACGGGCTGAAAGCAGCTCAGTGGAGAAGTAACAACAGAATCCCATGTCCAGATAGAAATTGGGAGCCAAGATGAAGAAACCAAAATGAGTTTCTAGAATCTTTTCATTCTGAAGCTGTGGAGGAAGGTAAAAATTTTAACTGCACGTATTTCCAAATGATCACAGTTTAGAGTATGCTTTTCTGATGGGAGCTTACTTACAACTACATGTTTATCTGGCTGTTTATCAGTACATCTTGTAGCTACATATGACAAAAGGAAGAATGACTCTGTGTTTGCTGCATGCACATTAATGCACACATGAGTTTTTAATTTATGAATGCAATATATATATGTGTATATATAAAATATTTATCTTTAATGTCGCCACACAGGCATTAATTATTGCTCTAAGTAGAAAAAATGCTGCCAAGTTCAGTTAAGTGAAAAGCAAAGGAATGCAGATATTTGTAGCCTTTTATTGATTGTAAATTAATTGTCATCCTTCTTGGAACTAAATGGAAGTTATTAAAAAATTAATGCCAACTCTCTGTGTGTAAACATTTTACCCTCCATCTCTGGGCCAAAGGCAGATGTGGGCCACTGAGGTTAATGCATTTTCACGGCTTGCCTGAACCAAAGGGTGTGCTTGAGTGGTCAAGATCCCCAGTCGTGTTTGAAAGACGCAATTAAAGGTGGGTGCTTGATGATGTCAAACTAGCTTTGAGCCCTCTGACTGGTTTCTAAGTGGCCTCCGGACGCCAGCTCCTGGAGCCTGTCCCCAGCCGAGCACCCGAGGAGAAGAGTGGGTGATGAGTTGGCCAGCATATTCATCTTTTTTTTTTTTTTAAGCAATTGATTCAGGATAAAGGGACAAGGATGGAAAAGATCAGAAGCACTCCTGACCGGAAAAGACTTCAGTTAAGGGAATAAAGAGGGACATGGTGGTGATATACGAGTGAGGGTTAGCAATGATATGAAGGTTTTAGATGAACTCCAAAATGAAAACGCCGTTCTTTTTCTGCAAGATGGCTGTCTTTAGAGAGAGAGAAATCGGATTTACAGTACCTCACCATATAGCTGGGAGAGGATTTCCATAGGTCCTGTTCCTTTGTGTCTCAGCGGTTCTTCTGTCCTTAATGCAAGGGAAAAAATACCATGATGAATGCTGTGTTCTCATAGTCCTGCTAATTGGTAACAGAATCGGTATCTTTTGAGAAGTAGAATATTCCAACACTCATTAAAGCATACCTACCACCGCTAGTGTCAGACTTGCGTCTCCACACAGTGACAAGAGGACGCAGTGAAGATGCATTACCTGCATACTTTCTTGTAGCATTTGCAAGGAATAACAAGTGCTGCGTTTTAGCTCAACAACTAAAATGAAATGCAAATTCTTTTACTCTTTCGCATGCCACATTCAAATGAACATCCCATTAAAATCCAGCCTTCGCTCATTATGGTTAGTTTGTGAGTGATGTGTCTTAAACGCAAAGGTTTCTAATGATTTTAATGTGCACACAGCCATGTGGGGGAAAACGGCTCTTTCCAGAGTGGCCAGCCCCATCGTGCCTTTGTGCCATGGAAGACAAGTGTACATAGATAATATGTAGAGAATGGCAATCCAGGGCAATTTGAAACTTCAATTAAGATGCATAATGGCATTTAAAATCAACTAAGACGGCAGAGTGGCAGTGCCATCCGTACACTGATCGTCTACCTGAAGATCGCTTATGAATGCCTGATCGTCAATACGCTTACTTTTTGGTCCCAACAGATATCATAGTCCACAAACTCTCATGAGTCATCAACAATTACATTCAAGGTCGTCACAGAATTTTAAGTCTATGCCTTCTGTCACGTCTTCATTTGTTTGGGCATCAGTTTCTCTTCCTAATGTCAGGCTTCCTTCACCCCAGTACTAAGCAAATGAATGTTTGCAATGTGGTCACAGGCTCCACCTGGAGACGATATTTGAGTTGCCTCTTTTGTGGATCTTAGGGCTTTTTCAAGGTATCATCACACAATCTTCGACCTTTTACATTTGTAAAAGAGAATTTAGGCCGGGCTCGGTGGCTCAGCCTGTAATCTCGTGCTTTGGGAGGCTGAGGTGAGTGGATTGCCTGAGCCCGTGGGTTCGAGACTTACCTGGGCAACTTGGCGAGACCTCATCTCTACAATAAATCAAAAATTAGCCGGGCATCGTAGCGTGCGCCTGTAGTTCCAGGTACTTGGAAGGCTGAGGCGGAAGGATCGCCAGAGCCCAGCAGGTCGAAGCTGCAGTGACCGGGAGCAGCCACTGCACTCTAGTTGGTGACAGAGTGAGACTCCAACTCAAAAAAAAAAAAAAAAAAAAGCGAGAACTCTTGATTATAGTACCAAGTCTTCCTCAAAATCTTTTGCCACTCTTCAATGAATAGCAAAACATTATAAAGGTCCAATGGAATGGAGCTTTTTATGTATGCTTTAAAAAGTTATGTGTGAGATGATTTTTATGGTCCCTTTCTGCTGGAAATTGCAGTGACTCCATGAATGGTTCATCTGTCTTTTGATGAAATCTTATTCACCGTTCCGCTGCTGGAGCTTACAAATAAGTGGAATACTGAACCTTTTAAAGGGAACTATTTATTTTTTCCTTTTTTAAAAGTGGTGGGGGAGGGGAGGAATAAGAGATACAAAACCACCCCCTGAGTACCAGGCTCACTACTGAGGGGGATGCTTGTCAGAAGCCCAAGCTTCACCATCATGCACTATGCTCACATGGCAGATCCTCACATGTACCCCATGATTCTAAAATCAAGAAAAGAAAATTAAGTAAACTAAACACAATTTTGTATTCTTCACTTTTCCCCATGTCTATCAAGGGAAAGGAAGTGTGGCCTTCTATGTCTTATTGCTTTTTTACTCTTGAGTACATTTCGTTCATCAAAACATAGTTTATTTGCGGCAGAAAGGACAGTATCGCATTGCTGATTCTCAGGAAGTTGATGGGATTCTGAGTAGATTGTCGTGGGTTGTCTGTATTTGACTCTGATAGAGCAAAATCCCACCATAACATGGAGTCAGTGGGTAAGATTGCTTCAATAGGGCAGAAAAGAAAGAGGCTCAAGTAGAGTAGACTCCATCAGACAAATAACATTTAGTTGTAGAAATGTAATTTTTAAGATCCTGTGCATGAATGCTACAAATAACATGTGAGTTTATTTTAGTATTTTCTATGTGCATATGATGGGTTCTGATGTGTAATTTAGACAGCCAAATGATGCACATCGTTTGAAGAAGTTAAATACTACCTGGTCGACACTGAGTGCTTGTTCTGCAAGTGAGTTAAAACCATGTCATTCTCTCCCTTCCGCCAGCCCTCGGATACCGGCACCTACACCTGTGTGGCCACGAGTTCCAGTGGGGAGACCTCCTGGAGTGCAGTGCTGGATGTGACAGGTGTGTTCTGTGGGAATTGTCCCAAGGCAGAAATCCTGAGCCCCTTTTGGCAATAGCTCAGCGCCAAATAATAAGTTAAGGAGGGATCAAGGTTTTTAATTCATCGCATGGAAATCAAGTCTGCACAGTCAATGCTGCTTTAATGCATGCACGAGTTTGCACATAGCATTGCATTTGTGGAATTAATCCATCCATCCTTGGGGACCTTGCTGTTTATTTCCCGTGATGTGCACGCGTGCGAAAGCAGTGCTTTCACTTACTAACTGTAGGAGAAGCAGGTGTCCACTTGTGTCTCTCTGACTTGTGGGCATGATACCTACCCACTGTCTAGCTGAGCTCCTTTTGGAGACTACCTCCTTCTTTTAAGCATTCTCATCAGCTTCGCAATCAGGAATGAAGTTTTTTTCTGTCTGCCCTCTTAGAATCTGGAGCAACGATCAGTAAAAATTATGATTTAAACGACCTGCCAGGGCCACCATCCAAGCCGCAGGTCACTGATGTTACTAAGAACAGTGTCACCTTGTCCTGGCAACCAGGTACCCCTGGAACGCTTCCAGCAAGTGCATATATCATTGAGGCCTTCAGGTATGGGACACTTCCTTCTTTCTCCCTTGGGTTTTCGCTTTAGCTCCTGTATTATGAAATTTCACCCAGCTCTTCTGCTGCTTAATTGTAAGGACGTAGTCAATCAGTGCATTTTACGAGTCAATCCTTCCCAACTTTATTCAGGAACAGACATTACTTTTTAAATGTATGGCTGAATTGTAAGATTAAACATGCATTTTCCATGCCTAGGTCTCCAGGGATCTAGTTCATGACATAATCACTTAGCTCTTTTCTTTATTCAGATCATGGTTAGGATTGGAGATGAGAATTTGAGCATTAGACTCAGGCAGAAAATAATTTAATTGGGTGCAGGCACTTCTTAAAGTTATGCAACATGTATTGAGACATGGGACTCTGGCATCTTTATTCCTAATAACTAGAGCAGAACTTAGAAGAACTCCAATGTTTTTTATGCCAGGTATTTGAATAACTCTATTGGCTATGCCTGAGATAAAATAAAAACCAGCAATTAAAAGAGTTACTCCATATGCTTCCAGTTGCGGAATGGAAAAGATGTCTCCTTGTGTTGTTGGAGATCATCGTTGTCCGTTTCAAGATATAGATGACAAATTAGCAAATATCATTAGACTGCATGAGAATTTGGTAGACTACTTATACAAATGAGAAAACCTTTCATATTCCCTTTCCATTGTGCTTCCATTTGACATCATAAATTGTAAAGGTTATCCACTGATTTTTGTAAACATTAGGACACACAATCGCTCTCTATTGAGCTTCTGTAGTCTATATTTAAGGTAATGATAGATACTTAGCTTTCAAATTTCAAAATGGCATTTTTCTATAATTTTTATGTTTTGATACTGAGGGACGTCTGAAAACAAACAGACTGCCCTGAAAATCACATTTTTCTCCTTGCGCTGAGCAAAAATGGCATCTGACCCTAGGCAAGGCACCAGGCATGAGAGGCCGGATTCAGAGTCAGCCCCATTTTGAGATGAGAAGTCACAGCACTGTGTGATGTATGGTTTTATGGAAAACGTAGCCGGGACAATACTCATGACATGCTTCCTTTCTTCTTTTACAGATATGTAGTTTTAGAAGGCTCTGTTAGAATGTTGCATGTGGAATTGATGCAAAAGAAAACACCCCTTGTAGCAGCACAGTGTGTTGGCATAGCTTACTCTGTAGCCATTGTGTTCTTTCTGCAGGTTAATTCTGTCCAAGGTACATATACCCATGCATTCGCGAGGACCATCCTTGCTGTATAGACGTGATGTTGTGATCTTGGCCTCGGTTCCTTTA
Source organism: Tarsius wallacei (assembly GCA_963574415.1). Classification (NCBI taxonomy): domain Eukaryota; kingdom Metazoa; phylum Chordata; class Mammalia; order Primates; family Tarsiidae; genus Tarsius; species Tarsius wallacei. The sequence goes on along the minus strand of CAUYQG010054665.1, from coordinate 16,536 downwards.
CAGGGTCCATGTAGTGGCTGCTGTGCGCTAGCAAGGGCTGCCCCATCTCCTGGGCTGAGCTGAGTTTTGTTGTGCATGGCACTCTCGTCAGGGGGGCTCTGCTTTGTTTGGAATACACGGAAACCATCCAGCGTTTCATTTCTCGGGCTGAGCACTTCAAGTGCTGTGTGCGTGTGTGTTCCGTTTCCAGCCATTAACCTTTGTCATCGCTCCCCAGCACCATTATTCCCCGTGCCCGCACGGCCATTCTCTGAACGACGTGTCGCTTCGCGTTTCAGCCAGTCGGTGAGCAACAGCTGGCAGACGGTGGCCAACCACGTGAAGACCACCCTCTACACCGTGAGGGCCCTGAGGCCCAACACCATCTACCTGTTCATGGTCAGAGCCATCAACCCCCAGGGGCTCAGCGACCCCAGCCCCATGTCGGACCCTGTGCGCACCCAAGGTAATTCCCACAGCCGTGGGCTCAAGGGGTCCAGAAGGAAGCCCCCACGCGTGAGGGGCTGCAGGAGGACACGCTCCCGTGTCTGCTCTTTCATGGTGCCTCCCTGGGCTTTCTCCGGGGAAGGAGGAGGGAGCTTGCTGTCCACCCTGGTGAGTTGTGTCCTCTTTCCGGAGCTCTCGGGGTCTAGACTGTGGACATGAATGAGATAATGGGCAGGTAGTAAGGGTGACCCGCGAATTAGGGCATCACTATATTTCCAAGGGAGGAAAATGTTTCTCCGTCTTTGAAATCATTACACATCAGCAGGAAAGTGGTCTCCAAAGCATGGACGTTCAAATGGGGGTTATCACAATTGTTTCCAGGGCTTCAGGATTCTGCCCTTGTGGTGGTGGCTGTCAGCATGGGCCCCGAGGGGCAGCACTGGCATCGCCTGGAACAGGTAGAGACCCGGGTTTTCAGGCTTCAGGCCCAGAGCTCTGGGACCAGGCGGTGTCTGTCTTAATGAGCCCGCCTGGTGATGCCATGTGTGTGCTTCACAACTACAGCCCGGGGTGTTTTATTAAGCCAGACGTCTCAAGGAGTCACGTATTACAGAAGCGGGACTCACATGGCAAACGCCCAGATATTAAGATATAATTTCAAAACAGAAGCGGCATCATTTCCTCCCAAGAAACCCATCTCTTCCGACGGAGGTGTGGCCGGAGTCTGCGCTGGACTGGGCATGCGAGGCTACCTCAGTTTCCCTTCCCGCAGTCAGTGAAAGGAACGCACCGTGGAGATGCAGCTTTGTTACGTGTTGGAACTTACTTGCCGCAGGGTGCTTCCGGAAGGGTTAATTGTTTCTTGCTCGTGAGAGGCTTTGAACAAGATATAATTCACGTTCGTGTTTTGATGCCATGAAAAGCAGCATGCAGCCATAAAATATGATTATAATTACCACGTAGCTCAGTGTAGCAGCGAGCGGGCTATTGTAACAGAGAAGGGCGCCTTAAACGAGTCGCGCGCAATAAAGTCTCCCCGTGACTCGGGAGCGTGGCTGACACGATGACAGTCTGGGGAGGAGGGATGCCACCGTGCTTTTGTTCTCTGCACAGTCATGTGATTAATATTCCACGATGATAAAGGGCCTGTAGGTAAAGAACCTGTCTCGAGAGAAAGAAAATGCACACGAGGAGTTTGAGGCTCTGAACTAGTTCGAGGCGGCCCTACCTAGACGCAGCTGCTTTCACAGTGGCTGAACTTAATGAGTAAATTAAATTATCGAACTCGAAGTGGAAGGCGTACACCATTTTCAGTCAAGAAATGCTCGTACCCAGACCTTGCACACCTCTAAACTCGGGCAGACTTTCCTGATCGTTGGGCAACCCTGCCAATCTCTACGGCCTGACTCATGAAACAACTCTTGGTGAAAAGGTCCCAAAAGATGAATGTAAAGTTGTTGGGTCTGGCTTGTTCCAGCAGGAAGACTAGACGGAGCAGAAGACTCGTGTTCTCTTAAGAGACCCTTGGTCGGGAAACTCCTGCTCTGTGTCTGAGTGTCAGGGTCATCGCCACCACACTTCTTGCAGCGGCTCTGTGTTCCGTCAGCACGTCTTTTCAAGGAGCACTTTGCTTTGCGAGCTCTTCTTTTTCAAAGGCGTCCGCACTGGAGAGCCTACTTATTGTGCTAATACTGTAAATACGTGCACGATCCACATCAAAACCGAACACTCACGTATCGGCAAAAGTGAATGTGGTTCACAGCCAGTAAAACTTCACTTTGGTGTTCATGTTAAGAACTACGACCAAGTGGACCTGGGGAAAAAATTTGCCAGAGTATGGTTTCTGATTATTTATGCCCCAACTTAAGTGAGTATGCCCAACTGAAATTACGGCTGAGACGTGCACTTAAAAGTACTGCAAGAGTGCTGCTGCATTGTAGCCTGGGAAAATGGGGGGGGGGGCGGAACAAGATTAAGAAAATAAATCATTTCAAATTGGATGTCCTTCCTTAAATAAAGTCATTGAAGAAAAAACTCAACATTGAAGAGCACCCGTTAAGAGAGTGGATTTGAGAGTCTGTGTGAGAGCTGTGTTTGCTTTCAAGTGGATAGACCTAGCTGTCTCTAGTGTCGCTTTTTTTCTCACTGGACATGGACTGTGAGCCATTGTAGGGACAGTAGAGCCATCTGGGGTGACCGGTGAACACGGAGGCGGAGCGGGCTGACTGAGGGGGTTAGATCTGATGCGGCGGGCCTTTCTTCCCTCCCTCCTCCACACTCCTGAAAGCAGCTGGGCATTCAGGGCTTCAGAGCGTGTTATCAGCATTCTCAGGGCTTCTGTCAGAAGAGTTTTTGTGGGTCTGAGGCGCTCCTTCCTCTCGCTGCCCTGCTGTTTCCCTTTAAGGACACAGCTCACTTCCCAGCACCCCCCACCCTGCGCCACTCCCCCCACTCCATGCCCCAGGCTGAAGCAGGGTCGAGAGGAAGGACACACGATTGCTCTTGGGACAGCTCACGACCCAGAAAGTCCTTCCATACACCAGCGTCTATAGGAAGCTGGTCTTTTAAGTCTTGGAGCACACGCTTTACCCCTTCCTATGGAAGTCAGTGACCGTACACAGCAACGTGTCTGTATTTGAATGGGGATGAGGGATTGGAAACACACTTCTGTTAACATATTTCTAGTGAGGATAAATCTCATCTCTCTCATCACGTCCTTCCACTCTGGTATCTCTAGAGAGGCTTATGTGCTTTGCCATGAAAGGTTTTAGTTTTGCCCCTGCAATGAGTTCTAATGACATGATATTGACTTCTGTAAAATAAACTGGAGTTTTACTGTGGATTTTCAACACTGGGAGTGACTGCCTTCTCTAACTGCAGATATCAGCCCGCCAGCACAAGGAGTGGACCACAGACAAGTGCAGAAGGAACTAGGAGACGTCCTTGTTCGTCTCCATTCTCCAGTGGTGTTGACGCCCACCACTGTTCAGGTCACGTGGACGGTAAGCTTTCAAAGGCACCGTTGATGGGAATCTCTCCTTTAAGGAAGACAAAAAAGGAAAACACAACTGAACCAAAAATAGTAATAAAACCCTCACCACTTTTTAAATCAAAGTGTCATCAATGACAATAAACATATTCAGTAAATTCAAAAGTAAATGGAGTAAGAATAGAGTGATTGTGATAGAAACACGGCATGTTCTTTCTTTTGCATCTTCTACCAGCCTTGTTGAGATATAGCCAACGTACCATAAAGTGCATAGCCACATGTTTTTAGTATAGAGAGTCTTGAAATCATCACCAAAATCTAATGTTAGAACATTGCGTCATCCCCAAATGAAGCCCTGCATCCGTTAGCAGATACCGCCTCCTCCCTTGTCTCAGCCCCTTGTGACCTCTGGTCCTGCTTAGACCTTTCATGGGAGTCATGCAATATATGGTCTGCATGACGTTTCTGCGTTCATCCATGTTGTGTTGGTGTCAGTACTTTGTTTCTTTCTTATTGTTGCTGAATATAAGAATAGCCATTGTAGCACTATCTCTTTCTGTTTATCCTTCATTGGCTGATGGATTTGCGGGTGGTTTCCACTTTGGGCGATTATGACTAACACTGCCATGAACATTTGTGTACAAGTCTTTGTGTGGACATGTGTTTTCATTTCTCTTGGTACACACCTAGAAATCGTTGAGTCATTTTGGCAACTCTCCATCTAACATTCTGATGAACTGTCAAAGTGTTTTCCAAAGTGGTTGTACCATTTTTTATTCTCACGAACAATGTTTCAGTGTTCTACTTCTCCCAAACACTTGCCGATTTTTCTCAAATCCTTGCCAGTGCTTATTATTATCTGTCTTTAGAGTTATAGTCTTTCTGGTGGCTGCGTAGTGATATAACGTTGTGGTTTTGATCTTCATTTCTTTAATAACTAATTATGTTCATTTTCATGTGCTTCTTGGATATTTGTATTATCTTCTTTGGAGAAATGCCTATTCACGTTTTCTCTCCATTTTTATGTATGCATGTATGTATGTATGTGTGTATTTTTGTTGTTGTTGTTGACACGTAGTCTTGCTAGCTATGTTGCCCAGGCTGGTCTGAGAAATCCTGGCCTCAGTGATTCTCCTGCCTCAGCCTCCCAAAGTGCTGGGATTACAGGCTACAAGTATGAGTCACCATACCCTGCCTCTTTGTCCATCTTTAAATTGGATTATTTGCCTTTATTACTGACTTGTAGAGGTTCTCGCTATCGTCTGGATACAAGTCCCTATCAGATATATGACTTGCAAATATTTTTTTTTCCCAGTCTTTTGGTTGTGTTTGCTTTTTTTTGATGATGCCATTTGAAGCACAAAGTGTTGTGTTTACTTTTTTTGATGACGCCATTTGAAGCACAAGGTACTTTGGTTTTTGATGACGTTACCTTCTGAATTCCACTCACTCATTTTTACATTCTTTAGGCTGAATCTTATATGGCAGCACAAAGACACATATGGAATTTGGCAAGTATAGTCCAAAAACTACTGCCTGTTAAGAAATACATTGTTTTGTTTTGTTTTGTTTTTTTTGAGTCGGAGTCTCACTCTGTCACCCAGGCTGGAGTGCAGTGGCATGCGCTCAGCCACCCCAGTATCGACCTGCTGAGCTCAAGTGATCCTTCTACCTCAGCCCTCCAAGTAGCCAGAACTACAGTTGTACGCTACCACACCTGGCTAATTTTTTATTTATTGTAGAAACGAGGTTTCACCAGGTGGCCCGGGCTGGTTTCAAACCCCTGGGCTCAGGCATTACTCTCACTTCGGCCACCCTAAATTCTGGGATTACAGGCTTGAGTCACCGTGCCTAGCCTGGAAATACATTGATAATTTAATGTATGTTAATACTATTCAAATATCAGCATTAATAAATGTGTCAGAAAATCCACAGCAATTTCGAAGTGCAAAATGCTTTGATCAAATGGTAGCCACTGCAGTGGAAATAAGAAGTAGCATGAAATTGTGGTATTAGTCATATTGGAGAATACGAACACTTGTGTGAATGTGTGTGTTTGTGTGTGTGTGTGTGCACGTGTCTTGAGAGGAGCTGGTGATGTTCTTCTCTGGGCCTGAGGGAGACAGCGAGACTTCTCAGCTAGATGCAAGTGCTGTTCAAAAATCCGCCAAGAGATGTGTTGGGATGACTGAAGCGTGTGTCTGATGGTAGCTTCTGTGCACGTGGCAGAACATGGGTCAGGGACAGACATGGCATCCGGGGGAGCTGAATGGATTTCCGCTTTAACTGTAAGAGTGTTCATTTGGAATGTGTTTATAACTGTGTCTCTATGATTGTTGTTATTTGGCTGTCATAAATGAGGGCAGACTATTCGTCGGTTCATTTCCCCCCAGGAGTCCAGGGTGCTTAGTTCCGTGGTTACAACCATCTCACCCATTTCAACCAACTCCTTTAACAGAAGAAAAGAGGTTGAGAAAGAAAACTGATTGTTTTTCCTAAGTCCTTGAGTAGCTGTGTCTGAAGAATGAATCAATGAAGAAACAATTTCAGTGTCTTCTCAGTAATCATTTCATGGAATGGCTCCCTCTTAATGAACATTTGTGAGCTCCTGCCGTGTTCTGTGGGTGTGGTGGGGGGGGGGGACTCCATACAGAGACACGGGTCTAGCTGGGAAAGTCTTGGGGGATCCCTTTGATGGTGCCCAGGGCTGGGTGTGGTGGCAGGCACACACGCCCCCTGTGCATGGACATCCCAGCCCACGTGGAGGACTGCCGGCTAGTCCCAGAAGGACCCCTTCTCACCTGTGTCTACATGGGAGACATAGTGATGTGGCTGACTCAGACCACGAGAGTCTCAAGTCTCACGCGAGGCTCTTTCGCCCAATGCCACATTCTTAGAAAAGGAAACCAGTACAGACAGGTTGGATAATGTTCCCCATCTCCCCAGTCTATTTAAGGGTAAAGACAGGAATCAAGTTTCCTGACTTCAAATCTGCTTTGCTTGTTGTTGTTTTCACTTCAAAGATACACATCCAGCCAAAAGGAGCAGCTTTTCAGTGGCAGCGTTTGGATGATGATCCTGCTTGAGGCGGTTGTGGCTGTCTCAACCAGAGTGCATCGTCAGTCAAATGTTTAGTTTATGGGGAAAAAATTGGGTAATACTTTAATAAAAATAAGACTAAGTCTATAATGTTTTAAGATTGATTATGACGACCAGTATTGCAGTGTGTCTGATTCACTTTTTGATACAATTTTGATACAATTTTGCAAAGTCTTTTCTGTTTTCTGCATATGATGGGTCCTCTTCTGTCCCCATAAGCAGCACCTTTAGTTGTGTTATCTGCCATGTCTTCTGTCTCGCAGGAGCTGTGACTAGATTCTAACTAAAAAGGCCAAGGAAATAGTTGTATTGTGTTCAGATCAGATTTTTCCTCATTCTCAATTGAAAAAAAGTCATCTCTGCTCTGTTGGGAGTTTCAAAGGGGCTTTTTAAAAATTGTTTTCTTATTTTTGAACTGGAGTCTCACTCTGTCGCCCAAGCTGGAGTGCAGTGGCATGCTCACAGCCACCTCTGTGTTGACCTGCTGGGCTCCCACGATCCTTCTGCCTCAGCCTTCCAAGTAGCCAGAACTACAGGCATGTGCAACCACTCCTGGCTAACTTTTTATTTATTGAAGAGACGAGGTCTCTCCAAGTTACCTGGGCTGGTCTTGTACCCGCAGGCTCAGGCAATCCACATGCCTCGGCCTCCCAAAGTGCTGGGATGACAGGCTGAGTCACCGAGCCTGGCCAAGGGGCTTTCTTTTAAGCAGTTTCTAAACATGGGAATTATTTGGGTAAGAATCAAAGTCATTATGTTGATGAAGTTAAACACTTTAAAAGGCACTGAGTTTAAAAGAGTAAATCAAATTAGATAGAAATTGCATGCCAGTAGACTGGAAGTTTCTCCAAGAGAGGGACCTTGTCATCCTCGTTGCTGCATCCCAGGAAGCTGGTCATGACGCGTGTGCATGGGCTGTGACTCTGTGAGTCTGGGATGCATTTCTTCCATTCCTGTCTTCCAGATCAGCGTCTACTCTGAAGTAACCTTTCAATAACTGTCTGTTGAGTGCCGGAATCAGCTGTTTCCATAAAGTTTTCATTTCCCTTAGAGAAGACATTCCATTGCTATCACAGCACATTGTTCCCTGTGAGTTTGTAGCGGCACGTGATATAAGCATGTCTTTGAGAGAGGCACATTTTGTGAAACAAAGTCAAGCTCGGGATGGGGCCAGTCGCCAAACAAATTGTCACTCTTTTATTTCCGTGTGATATTTTCCGTTTGCTAAATGCACAGGTTGTTTAAGTTACCTCACTGTGAGAATTTGCGTTACAGCTGTGCTGAGGTTTGAGGGGAGAACTGTCTTCCCAGCCCACGTGCTTAGGTTTGGGGACGGCTAAAGACGGTAGGTCGCCAGGGGTGGGCTGGATTTGGATTCGTAGCCAGGGGCGCCAACGTCTACCCGCCGCCCCATGTCCTAGGCTAAACTTGAAGCCACAATTGTGAGCCACAGCTGCTTTCTAAAACAGCTGTTCTTGCTTCGAGGGTGGGCAGAATGCTCTTCCACAAAGGAAAATAGCAGGAAGTCACCTACGGAGGAATGATTATTATTCCAGTGGTTTTGCTTTTTTTTTTTTTTGGATTTCTTTTGTTCAAGGACAAAAAGAATGGTGTACCCTTTGTTCCTGAACCATCACTTTCCTAGAGATGTAGAGATGAGACGGCCCCTTAGCAGCTAAGCCCCCAGAGAAAACTTGCTTTGAATTTCAGCATCGATGGAGTTTTGTAACTGAAGAGCGAGGCATCAGCCTGTCACCTCAGCATCTTACGGCAGTGGGGCTGGAGGCCACGCTGCGGCCTGTCCGCTCCTTCAGACGCCGCCTCTCCACTGCACACAGCCAAAGCTTGCAGGGTGCTCCCACGTGTCCCGGGCCTCTGAACGATCTGTGCCCCTGAGAAACGGGCGTGATGGGAGCACCCGAGGCTCGAAGAGGCCGACCCCGACTCGGCCTGAGACCCAGGACTTGGCGCCCACGGCTTCTCATTCTCCTCTCGCTCTTCCTCAAGACAGCTCTTTCTCACTCAAGTTTCAGGAAAGACCAAGTCCTTGAAGTCTATAAGCCCACGGATTTGTGGCCAGACTCTGGCCGTGGTTAACTCGGCAGGGAAATCCTTCTTCTTATCATCAGAAGGGCGACAGGACTCAGGACAAGCACAGGGCTTCACTGGAAAACGGCCCTGCTTCAGAATGAGCCCCTGATGAGATCGCAGAACATGTGTCCAGGAAAACGCTCCCGAGTGAGGGTGGGAAGCACGTGTCCCGGCACGTCCCGCCTGCTTCTAGGGGAACGTTCGGCATTTCCACCCTTGTCTCCACCTGTAGCAACGGACGTCCTCCCGAGAAACATGCTTTGCAACTGCACGAAGTCGAGTCGAGCGATCTGGCCATGAGGAGGCCCTCGCTTTGTGCTAGCGGGAGGCCGTGTACCCTGAAGTGTGCAAGGCAATGCTGTGCAGCGAACACGAGCATCTGAAGTCCCTGCAACACTTAATTGATGAAAACCAAACATGGGTAAAACCAATTTGCCCTGATTTACAGACTCCCTTCATCTGGAAACAGCTGCTTAATGTTCTTCTTAAAAACACAGCTTGCTTCTTTCAGTATTAACAAGCTATTATTGTGAGTTATGTCTTTTTTCAGTATATAAATTCACTTAAAGCAAATGCAGAGAAGTTTATAAAATGCAAGCTTAATGTTGTTTTAACATGTGCCGCGAGGAGTTTTCGAACACTGACAGTTTGGATGAAAGGCCTCTCTCTTGGGCACTCGTGAATTTATTTTTTTTTAACTTCTTGGCGGCCGTGTTTTATGACGTCAGAACAACTCCTGCTTTTTAAGAAATGTTTCAGGTGGTACAGTCACGCCTGGTAGCACGGCTGAGGTCGCGGAGACCATGAGTGTCCGTGTCGGTCCGTGTCAGAGCTGGACTCGCCTCGACTTCACACAACCTCACACCAGCATAGTGCCGGTTCCAGAAGCTCCGTGGAGGCTGGAAAACTGGCTGGGCGAAGGGATGTGAGGTTGCCGAGACTCGTCTGGGGACCTGGAGTTGGCTCACACCGTCCACACTCAGACCACCGAATCCATGGAGCTTTCCAGTGTGGACGTTCTAAACACAGAACAATACGGCTTTTTCCCTCATTTTTATTGAAACTCTGCATTTTTCACTTCATGGAGCCAGTCGTTTTAGCTACCAGTCATTCATGTGCTGCCTTTACCTAAAAATACATAAAACAATGCAGCAGCTGGAGAAGAAATGTTAGAAGTTTCTACACGAAATGATGCCTTTTGTTTATAACATGCTGACAATTGGATAAAGAAGTGTCTTAAAGAGATAAATAGCCATCTCCACTACCAACTTTTCTATTTCCTTTTTCCTCATAACCTTCCTGAAATGAGACTATTCCATTTCTTCTCCATGAATCTTTACACTCTGTTTGACAGGGAAATATGTCAAGTTTAAGGCTTCTTATAATATGACTATTAAGCTAGTATATGGGATATTAGTTGGAGAAGTCCTGAAAAATGTTATGTTTAAATCAAGCATTTCTAGAAACATGACGAGCCATTTAAATCTGTGTAATTTAGCAAAAAAACACACACAAAACTGTAAAGTCACAAATCCTTTTCTCCCTAAAGATGAAACAACCATAAAAACCTAGCAAAGATTATTTAATAAACGTATAAAGAGAAGACCATGTTTCTTTTTTTATCTCGCACGTACACATATTTGAGTTTATGTAATTATCGGGAGTGAACAAAAACACTTTTTAAAAGTTCTGTTTGATGCGAGTTATCAGACTCACAATCTCAGCTTGTGATTAGAAACAGCTGCTCACCCATGTACATTAAGTAAGTGAAAGGGTCCAAAACGTCGTCCAAGGGTGTCAGGAACGGGACAGCGGAGGGAGTCAGAAGTGGGTGGACAAGTGCCGGTTTCCAGGACTTTCTCTTCCGTGCGGCTTGAGGGAGTGCTGCAGCTCCAGCTGTCGTCTGTCTCCTTCTCTGTGCAGGGCTTTTAGGAGGGCGGCCCTCCTCTGCAGGCCCGAGCCCCGGTACCCCCTTCCCCGGGTGCCTTGTTTCCTGGGCTCTCTTGGTCCCAGGTGCCTCCTGCACGAGGGCTTTTCCATTTGTCAGGACCGAGACTTCCCAGTGGTCTAGAGATGCTGGATGACACCTGCTTCCACCTGGACCACCACGTCACCAGGCACGGTTGACTCCACCCACGCCCATTTATCCCAGGGCTTGGCAGAATTCCTTCCTCCTGTGAGTCACGACCTGGACAGTGAGTGTGGAGAGAGTGAGGCATCAGGGAGCGGACGACAGATGAGCCTGGAGATGCCCCCAGAGGCATGTTCAGCAGAGCCCGTCCAGAGTGCTGAGAGTTGGGGCTGGTGAGACACCAAGCTGGACACAGGAGGGCCTGGGTTTTGGGCTTTTCCAGGCATCTGGCTCCATCGTGTAGGCGTCACACCTACTGGGAGGTATTTCAGACAGGCCAGAGTGGGCCATCCTTCCTTGTAGAAACTGTCTTAGGAGCAGTGTGAACTCTGATGGGAAGAAGTGACTAGAAGCAAAAGGCCACCTGAGGGTGGCCGCGAGACAGAGGCATGGACAGGAAGGAGGTGCCTTCGGGTCAAGCGTCATGGGTGGCCGCGAGGGCGGGGCAGGGACAGGAGGGGGTGCCTGTGGCGTCTGCGTGCTGCCCTTCCGTGTCAAGCGTCATGGGTGGCCGCGAGGGCGGGGGCAGGGACCGCAGGGGGTGCCTGTGGCGTCTGCGTGCTGCCCTTCCGTGACAAGTGTCGTGCTGTGTCTTCCAGGTGGACCGCCAGCCCCAGTTCATCCAGGGCTACCGGGTAATGTACCGTCAGGCGTCGGGCCTGCAGGCCACACCTGCGTGGCAGAACCTGGACGCCAAAGTCCCCACGGAGCGCAGTGCTGTCCTGGCCAACCTGAGGAAGGGCGTGGCTTACGAGATCAAGGTCCGCCCGTACTTTAACGAGTTCCAAGGGATGGACAGTGAGTCCAAAACGGTTCGTACGACCGAGGAAGGTCAGTATTCCGGTTCCTCACAGACACGAGACCAATGCCCTTACAGTTCAGTGTGTCGTCCTCCCTAGAAGTGTAAAAAGAGACCATCCGAAAAGGAAGCCAGGAAGCGCCACGGTCTCCTTCTATTTTGAGAACTCCATAAATCTGACAAGGAGAAAACAATGACACCGGCGTAATTTGAATTTTTCTCAAGTAAACATTTGCTCCAAGTCGTATGTTTTTCAGTTCACTTGGATGGGATTATACTGTATTCCCGTATTTTTATGTGGGTTTAGCTCATTTGGCTTCATTAAAACACAGACTGCGGGAGCGCCAAGAGCCAGACTGTTCACGTGCCCACGCTTTTTCCGGCGTGTGGTGTGTTATTTCACGAGCCTCTTTCCCCTGTGGGCACTGCCACTCTGGCCTACGACTTCTGTTAGGGAGGCCGCTGGCGGTCTGCAGTGGATTCCTTGTTCGCGAAGTTCCCTCTCTCCCCTGCTTTGGAGCCCGGCTTGCCGGTGGATGTTCTGAAGTCAGTTTGTGATGGATGCGAGATTGATGTGGGTTTCCACAGTCCGTCTGCGAGTGTCTCCCTCACTAAACAGGAGGCTGATGATAAATGTTGGTAGCAAAGTAAAAAAAAGTGAGATGCCAAATAAGAGACCCCATCTGCCCTTGTGCCAATCGTGTGCATGCCAATTGTGTGTGCACCACTTGTGTCAAAAGCTTTTCTCATCTCTTTTGTTTTTTTCTTTCTGTGTTGGAGTCTCACTCTGTCACCCAGGCCGGAGTGCAGTGGCATGCTCGTGGCCACCCCAGCATTGACTTGCTGGGTTCCTGCAATCCTTCACTTCAGCTTTCAAGTAGCTGGAACTACAGGCGACCACTACCATGCCCGGCTTATTTTTAAAAATTTATCCTGGAGACGAGGTCTCACCAAGTTGCCCAGGCTGGTCTGGAACCCCTAAGCTCAGGCAATCCTCTTGCCTTGGCCTCCCAAAGTGCTGGGATTATAGGTTTGAGCCACCATGCCCGGCCAAAAAAGCCTTTTTTATACACAATAAGGGCAACCTTAAGGACAGGTATCTATAGGTTGCACGCACTAACGTGTATGTATTCATGTTTAACCAAAGAGCTTTTGAATGATACGTTTCTTGTCTTACACAACACAGCAAGATGGTATCTTTCCTCTGGTTTGCAGGTGCTATCCTCGCTGGGGCAGAGTGCGTGCTTTTAAGGGCATCATTCATCTAATTTTAGGACACGTAAAGAAAACATTTCTGAAAGGTCATAATAGTGTCGCTTCCCCTTGCTCAAAGGTGTTTATGATAATGATGATGATGATAACGGCATCTTCATGTGTTGTTCAGTTTACTCTCGGGTGGAGAGGGGACTTCACTGCAGCCTGTGCTGTGTGAAGCCCACTTCCAAAATCAGTCTCACAAGCCACGCTCTTCCTCCGGGTGAGACGTGTATCCTAATTCAGCATACATTCGTCCCCGAGGTCTGCAGCCGTGTGGAGATGGCATGTGGCCCTCCGCGGGACTGTCTGGGAGTGTGTTGAGGCTCTGGGCTCTCTCACACCTGCAGAAAGTAGCCGGCCCAGGACCATCGACCCATCAGTTGGTGACCGGGAGGCTGCAGGCCAGTGGCGAGGGGTGGGGATAAGGAACCAGCCCCCAAGGTGTTATTTTCCATGAGGTTTCCTCGAGAAGCCTACAGCAGGTAGGCGAGGGGGTGGGTTTATGCCACGTGCCACATTCTGGAGCAAGGTTGTCACATGAGCCAGGCCATGTTAACCCACGTCTGTCTGTGTGTCCTGGGTCTCATGGTGACGAAGGCCCAGTGTGCTGGGATGTGTCATGACACATTTACCAAGCAGGTGAGGTTGGCAACAGGCTTGTAAAATAACTTTTGGGATGTTTAGGACATTTCCAAAGAACTAATTGTGTAGATATATGAAAGGGACCCCCAAACCCAGAATTGCCTTTTGGAAGGTGGTCCCTTGTGGTGCAGGCTTCCCCCACCAGGCATGTGTTCTGGGAGTCCATGGGCATCCATGTACCGGCTAGTGTTGCTGTGAGAGGCTCCATTTGGCTTCAGTGCATTTTTTAAAATTGTTATTTCTTGGAGATTCTCTCAGCACACTTGCCTGTTTCATGACGGGTGTTTTACGAGCACACCTGCCCACACTGCATTGAGCATTCAGCAGTTTCCACCAAGAACGCCGTGGTCCCCAGGACTCACCTTCCCTCTTCACCTGATCCCACCCCAAGCAACTTTTTTTGTTTCTTCCGTGAAATAAGTACTCAAAGGGAAATGTTTTGACAGTGAGAGAGAGGTGAACCAAAAAACAGCAGAAGCACTAAAAGGCATCAAAATTGATGAGTTAAAAACTGTTTTGAGCAGTGGAAAAAGCATCTCAGTAGCTGTGTTGCATCCAACAAAGAGTATTTTGAAGGGGACTGAGGTTCAAACATGTAAGAACAAACACACAATGTTTATAAATAAATTCCAGGTTTTGGGGGGTCCCCCCTCATGTGGGAACATTTATAGTACTATGTAAAAACCCTTCCCTACCACAAAACTCTTAGACTTTTCTTAACTGTCAAGAAGGACTTTATGCAGGGCTCTGGTGTTGTGTTTCCTGCCTTTGGTTTTAATCCAGAGACTCCCTGAGAATAGACGAGTTTTTCCGCAAGATTTGTATTTCTTAGCTCTGGATGCCCTGGCTGGGAGTGGCGCCGTCTGATGTTGAGATTGCCTCTCTCTCGTCTGTTCCAGTATGGTTGGAATTAGTTTGAGGAAAAACTAGAAAGGGGAGGATTCTTGCTGGAATTCCCCATCTACTCAGTTCACATTTGACCCCTGTGAACTGTTCTCAGTTTTTTCATCAGAGTCTCTTTCCCAAACACACAAAACATGTTTTAAAGCTTAAAGTATGGGTACATTTTTAGCAGTTAATTATTCTTCCCAGTATAAAAGGGATGTTTTTCCTGCATTAGTGAAATTCATGGCTACGTTTTTGTTTTGATTTAGTAAACACAAACTAAAACCACACACACAAAAATGGCTGTCAAAATTGCCACCACCCGGAAATGACACCTGATACAATTTTGGGCTATATTCTCTCAGAGTGCTTTTGGTTAGAAGATTTTGTTTGCCCGTTTGTTCTTTCAGAAAGACAGCCTGTTAGAGCTGAGAGAACGTCCAGGTTCAAGGTCTGACTGGCTGCTGACTTGGACGGGCCTCTCGTGGGCAGCATGTGCCCTCACCTTGGCCCTGAGTTGGGGGTTGCTCCCACTTCTGGGGCTGGTGTGACAACCCCCGTGCAGCCCGGTCAGGGCATGGGAAAACGTGACCCCACAGGGCCGCCCAGCCTTGCCAAGAGCACCGTCCAGGCTGCTGCCCCTGTGGTGGTGTCTAAGGGGCGTCTTCAAAAGCGGGCACTGTGGGCTTTGAGCAGAGTCAACGCTCCTGGAGGCCCGGCCTCCCGCGTCTCGTCTGCCTCCCATCCTGGGAGCAGTACAGCGTTCACCGCTTCGTTTCTTCGTCCCACAGCCCCAAGCGCGCCTCCGCAGTCGGTCACGGTGCTGGCGGTGGGAAGCCACAACAGCACCAGCATCAGTGTGTCCTGGGACCCGCCCCCCGCAGACCACCAGAACGGCGTGATCCAGGAGTACAAGGTGGGCCCGTGCGAGGAGGGCGCTGGACAGGTGGGGTGTCCCACGGGGCAGCCCGTCCCTAGAGTTCCTCCTGCTCAGATGAAGGGTCACGTGGCTTTTAACATCCTGGGGCGACAGGTAACACGCAGATGCGTGGGGCATCAGCGCCTGCCTGGCCTCAAGGTCCCAGATCACTCAGCTCAGCTGGAGACTGAAGCCCTCCAGCGGGTGGTCGTCTGGGACTGTCAGGCCAGGACCTCGGGGGTCTAGGGAGACTGGTATGGTGGGCAGTGAAGCCCCCACCCAGAAACGCCTGTGTCTGTGTGATGAGATTTCTGTTTAAGAGGCACGAGGGCAAACGTTTTAAACCCTGTCGTCAGAAAAAAAAGATGCTTCTGGGATGGAGGGAGGAGGGGAGGGAGGGAACCGCCACTGTTACTCGAAATGCTGCTTCTGTCTGTGGATCGAGGGTCTGTGAGACATGTCACTTGAAGAAAGACAGCCACTGAAGCAACACATTTTGAAAAACTGACTTACAGAAAGCAGCTGCACACACACACCTGGGTTAGCTGCAGAGGGCAGGCTTGAGAAGATGCCATTAACCACCAACTCCTTAAGCCTAGAACACAGGTTGGTTGCTTTTAGAATACCCCACCAGAACCTGTCCTTCCGTGCCCATTTGCCATGAACTTCCCACATCTGCAGATCTGGTGTCTGGGAAACGAGACGCGATTCCACATCAACAAGACCGTGGACGCAGCCATTCGCTCTGTCATCATTGGCGGCCTGTTCCCGGGTATTCAATATCGGGTAGAGGTCGCAGCCAGCACCAGCGCCGGCGTCGGAGTCAAGTCCGAGCCGCAGCCCATCATCATCGGTGAGTGTCGGTCTTACACCTGCGCCTTAGACCCAGCCAGTGATGCAGGCAGATTGTGGCCTGGGATCGACAACCTCCCACGGCCGTGCACTTTGGCACACACATACCCCGTGTCACCGGTGCCTTCACTTGCTGAAGTGTTCACAGAATTGCTCCTGCCCTTGGGTCCCAGTCTTTTAAACTACAGTCTCTAAGAGTCTGGATGCTGAGAGGTGGTTTGAAAATTATTTTTAGGCTGGGCTCGGTGGTTCAGCCTGTAATCCCAGCACTTTGGGAAGCTGAGGTGAGTGGATTGCCTGAGCCCGCGGGTTTGAGACCCGCCTGGGCAACTTGGCGAGACCTCATCTCTACAATCAAAAATCAGCCGGGCGTGGTAACATGCGCCTATAATTCCGGCTACTCGGAAGGCTGAGGCAGAAGGATCGCCGGAGCCCAGCAGGTCGAG
>CAUYQG010054663.1:0-22266 GCA_963574415.1 Tarsius wallacei | reverse complement strand
TAGAGTACGTTCCATGCGGTGATGAGTAGAATGTGTATTCTTTGGTCTTTGGGTGGAGTGTTCTGTAGGTATCGATTAAGTCCATTTGGTCAAGAGTCACGTTGAGGTTCCGGATCTCATTGTTAATTTTTTGTCCAGATGATCTGTCTAGGGTTGTGAGTGGGGTATTAAAGTCCCCAGTTATGATGGTGTCACTTTGTATATTTTCTTTCTCTTTTTTTTTTGAGTTGGAATCTCACTGTCACCCAGAGTGGAGGGCAGTGGCCGCTCCCGGCCACCGCAGCCTCGATGTGCTGGGCTCCGGTATCCTCCCGCCTCAGCCTTCCAAGTAGCTGGAAGTACAGGCGCGTGCTACCACACCCGGCTAATTTTTTGATTTATTGTAGAGATGAGGTCTCACCAAGTTGCCAAGGCAGGTCTCGAACCCGCGGGCTCAGGCATTCCACTCACCTCAGCCTCCCAAGGTGCGGGATTACAGGCTGAGCCACCGAACCCGGTTCACTTTGTATATTTTCAAGGTTCAGTCCTGTTTTCATATGTATTGGTACTTTATTCTTTTTATTGATGTATAATAGTCCATTGTAAGAATCAATTGTTGGACATTTTAGGTTGTTTTCACTTTTTGGCTACAATGAATAATGCTCCTATGAACATTCATGTACAGGTTTTTGTGTGAATTTATGTTTTAACTTCTCTTAGATCTATACCTAGGAGTTGAATTGCAGGGTCATATGATAATTCCAGGTTTAATATTTTGACAGATTGCCAGGCTGTTTTCCAAAGTAGCTGCACCATTTTACATTCCTATCAATGGTGTATAAGGGTTCCAGTTTCTCCACATCTTTGCCAACATTTATTATTAACTGTCTTTTTGATTATAGCTATCCTGGTGTATGTACTTTGGTAACTCATTATGATTTGATTTTTATATCCCTAATGGATGATGCGGACCATTTTTAAATGAATTTATTGATCTTTTCTATATCTCCTTTAGAGAATTGTCTATTTAGATCTTTTGCCCATTTTTATTGAATTATTTGACTTCTTATTATTGAGTTGTAGGAATCCTTTATATATTTTAGATACGTGTGTGTGTGTGTGTGTGTGTGTGTGTGTGTGTGTATGTGTGTTATGGAGATACATGATTTGCAAAAACTTCCTCCAAGTCTGCGGGGTGCTTTTTGAGTATTTTGATAATATTCTTTGACTAATTTTAATCAAAATTTTGATAATGTCCAGTTTATCTATTTTCTCTTATTTTTTGCTTGTGCTTTGGTGTCATAATCTGCTTTATTTTTACATGACTTTATAAAGGAATGCCTAAGTTTTAAAATTCAGGTTTCAGCAGGGGTATTTAAGGGTATTGAGGGAAAGAGATCTTAAAGCTGATGGCATTAAAGGTAGACAACAGTAAATTTAGAAAATACAGATTACTGCTTCAGGTATCTTCATAACATACCTAAATGTCACCACAGATTTGTTAAGAGAATGTGTTATAAAAAAATTGTTGTCTAAATCCTGGTATGTATAATATGTGAATCTCTAAGAAATGTTAAGGATTTTGTTATATATTTTATAAGATTGTTTTGACTATTCAGTATCTTTTATGGTTCCATACAGATTTTAGAATTTTTTTTATTTTTGTGAATAATGTCATTGGTATTTTGATGGGGATTGCATTGAATCTATAGATTGCTTTCGGTAGTATGGTCATTTTAACAATATTAATTATTCCTGTTCATAAACATGGGATGTGTCCTCTTCAATTTCTTTCATCAGAGTATTATAATTTTCATTGTAGAGATGTTTCATCTCCTTGGTTAAATTTATTCCTGGGTATTTTATTATTTTTGTGGCTATTGTAAGTGAGATTGCTTTCTTGATTCTTGTAAAATATTTTGAGTGATGAATATTATGTATATATATACACACAGAGAAACATATAGATATATATACACACACATACATATAATGACATAATAAACATTTATTTCAGCTAATTTATTATTGGTGTATAGAAATGCCACTGATTTTTATATGTTAGTTTTGTATCTTGTGACTTTACTAAATTTATTTACCAGTTCTAAGAAATTTTTGGTGGAGTCTTTTGGTTCTTCAGTATATAAGATAATGTCATCTGCAAACAGGGATAATTTGCCAAAGGAATCCTGAGCAAAAAAACAAAGTTGGGGAAATTACACTACCTGACCTCAAAATATACTACAAAACTATAATAACCCAAAGAGCATGGGATTAACATGGAAATAGACACATAGACCAAAAGAACAGAATATAGAACCCATAAATAAATTCACATATTTGCAGCTACCCGATTTTCAACAAAGATGCCAAGAACATACATCGGGGAAAGGACAGTCTCTTTAATAAATGGTGTTGGAAAAACTGAATATTGACATGCAGAAAAATGAAACTAGACCCCTATCTCTCATCATATACAAAAATCAACTCAAAATGGATTAAACACCTAAATGTAACCCCCCTCCAATACAAAACTACTAAAAGAAAACATAATGGAAATGCTTTGGGCCATTGGTCTTGGCAGAAATTTTATGGATCAGACCTCAAAAGTATTGTTAAGAAAAGCAAAAATAGACGAATGGTACTAAAATGCTTCTTTATAGCAAAGGAAACAGAGTAAAGAGATAATGCACAGAATGGGAAAAAGTATTTGCAAACTACCTATCCAACAAGGGATTAATAAACAGAATACATAAACAATCCAACAGCCAAGAAACAAACAAAGAAACCAAATAATGCAACTAAAAAATGGGAAAATTATCTGAAAAGATGAATAAGTATTTCTCAAAAGAAGGCATGCAAATGGTCAACAAATATATGAAAATGTTCTGTATCATTAATTATCAAGAAAATGCAAATGAAAAACACAATGAGGTATTATCTCATCCCAGCCAGACTGTTTACAATTAAAAAAGAATACTGGCAAGAATTGGAAGGAGAAAAGAGAATTCTTATACATTGTTGGTGGGAATGTAAATTAGTACAGCCATTATGGAAAACAGTATGGAGGTTTCTCAAAACATGAAAAACAGAACTACTATATGATCCAACAATCCCACTACTTGGTATATATCCAAAGGAAATCAGTATGTCAAAGAGATATCTGTACTCCCTGTTTATGGCAGCATTACTCACAATAGCCAAGATATGGAATCGACGTGTCCATCAATAGATGAATGGATAAAGAAAATGTGGCATACATACACAGTGAAATACTATTCAGCCATAAAAATAGAATGCAATCCTGTCATTTATGGCAACATAGATGGAACTGGAGAACATTATGGTAAGTACAGTAAGCCAAGCACAGAAAGATAAATACTGCATGTTCTCACTCATATGTGAAAGCTAACTAAGTTGATCTCATAGAAGTAGAGAGTAGAAGAGTGGTAGTAGAGGAGATGGTAGGGAGGAGGGGATAGAAAGAGAGATTGGTTGACAGACATAAAATTACACCTAGAAATGAGGAATATGTTCTAGTGTTCTATAATACCATAGGTTGATGATAATTAACAATTATTTATTCTTTACTTTTTACAATAAACGAGAGGTTTTTGAATGTTCCCAATACAAAGAAATGATAAATGTTGGAGGTGATGAACATGCTAATCACCCTGATTTGATATTTATGCATTATATGTGGATATCAAAATATCACAGTGTACCCCATAAATATGTACAATTATGTGTCAATTACAAGTTTAAAAAATATTATACAGTATGCTGCCACCAGGTGGTGATAGCAGCAGATTTTAATGAACAGTATCACTGGTTGAAATGCAAGAAACATTGTTTACCTGAGACCTAGGATTCTTGTGGAGCACATTCCATTTATAAGAATAATTTTTGAAGACTTTGTTTTAAAAAATAAACTTTCTAGTGAAACCAAATGCTGGATGCTCAGAATATGAATTTAATAAGAGGATAAAGAGAAGAAATCATCATTTACCGAGCACTTACTATATGACTTTATATATTTTATTTAGTCCTCACAATTCTTTATGAACAAACTTCTAGTTTCCACAGTTTAAAGACTAACTACTTTGTCCAGGGACACATAGCAATAACATAGCAGAGTCCAGACTGTCTGTCTGTAAAGCCCATACATCTGCTACTATGTCTGTATTTTGTGACTTTCTATCAATAAATACAGCATAGGTTCAGGTTCAGTTAACATTTGTGTATCCACCATACCAGGTACTATGCTAGGTAATTATCATAAATGTGGGCACACTTTGTATTTTTTCTATTAATCCTAATTATTATGTAACATTGCTTAAAATAAAGTTGATCTTTTCTAAACTTGATAAGGATTCTCTTTCTCTCAAACATTTTCTCAGTCTCTCTTTCTCTGCCTCTCTCTTTCTCTCCCCTACCTCCTTAAAACCAAAGGCCTTCTTAAGCTGGCACATGACTTGCCAGTTTCAGCTGAGGATTTTGTTTAAAATATTCCATCAAAAATGAGTCTACAACTCTCTGGAAGTTTGTAGATTTTCCCTTGTCAGTCTCAGAAACACTGTTTCTGGCTTGCTGTAACAGACACTAATTGGGTGGCAGCCTCACCCATACAGCTCCCCTGAGCTTCCTGAGGGCAGAAACTCTGCTTATTCTCCACTGTATCTTTAGCGCCTCAAAATTTTTCCAATGTATAGTAAAGATGTACCAAATATTGATAAAATTTTTAAACTGGCTTTTGATACCTCCATCCCTAGCCCTTGTCCCCCAATTTAGCTATGACTGCTAATCCAGATGTTTTTAAACATGATCCACACTAGGCCAATTAGATCTTCTCTTCTACAAATCTGGAATTATAAGGATGAGGAGCATGGTGTCTCTAATGATAGCCCCCTGTAGAGCAGGTTTCCTAACTCTTTGGAAATACTCTAATTGCTAGTGCTTCTGAAGCTTTCAATCTCTTTCTTCAGTGTTTTGAACTGTCTCAGTATTCTTATAATCCAGCTCCTCTTTCACTTAACTTCCATGGGGTTACTTTAACCAATACATTTAAACTGTCATATTTAATAGGCAGCTCTCCTCGCTTCCTCCCTTGTTTGCTTCCTTCCTTCCGTCCTTCCCTTCCTCTTTTCCCCCTCCTCCTCTTCCTTTTCTCCTTCTTTTTCTTGTTCTTATCCTGTTCTTCTTTATCTATCCTTCTCCTACTTCTATTTTATTGAGAAAGACCATTTATCTTTCTTCTATTCCTGCATCCACACAGTCATTCAGGATTTCTTTATGTGCTAATATAAAGTTTTCCAAGGCTTCTCATTTATGTTAGGTTTTACTTTCTTTTAAAGAGTATATTCTGCCTACTCATATGTATCTCCAGAGGGATGGCTGTTCAGATAATATTATTTTTTACAAACATATTTTAGAAACACTTTGAAGCCCAGAGCATTTACGTGGGAGTTGGTGATAATGTGGGGCCATGAAAAGTTGGCCCTGTGGGCTCTACCAGATTTGCCTTTGAAGTTTGGATCCTATGAACAGAAGAGTGTGATATGCAAATTAGAGCAGGCCTATGTGTGAAGAGAGCTCTCCAGCAGGAGGACTGACATCAGGAATGATGGCAGGGAGAGTTATTAGGGTCTGGCCAGCTCTTTTGTGCCTGAGTCATTCCCAGAGGTTTCTTTCTTTCTTTTAAAAACGAACATTTTTATATAATTATGGTGTACAACATGTTTTGATATAGATATGCATACTGAAATGATTACTACAATCAAGTTAATTAACATATCCATCTCCTTACATAGTGCTACCTTTTTTTGTGTGTGTAATGTGAGTACCTGAAATCCACTCTCTTAAATTTTAGTATAAAATACATTATTTTTAAACTATAGTCATTATTCCATACACTTAGACCTCATCCTAGCTGTGGTATGTGTGTGTGCAATATATGCATATGGACCCCAAGAACCCAGAATTATGTTTTGGAGGGTGGGCCCCTTGTAGTACAGGCTTCCCCTACTAGGTAGTGTTCAAGGAGCCCATTGGCATCAGTGTACTAGCTAGCATTGCTGTGAGAGACTGCATTCAGTTCAGTTGTTATTATTTTTTTGGAGATTCTTTCAATGAATTCTTTCATTTGCTTATTTCATGATGGATGATTTACAAGCACACTTGCCCATGCTGAGTGTTTGGTAGTTTTTGACCCAAAATGACTTGACCCCCTGCCTCACCCTTCCTATTCACCTGATCTCACTTCAAGTGACCTTTTTTTGGATTTGTTTCTCCATTTGAAAAAAGTCCTCAAAGGGAAATGTTTTGCTGATGTGGAAGAGGTGAAAACAACAACAACAACAACAAAACAAAATGGCAGAAGCACTAAAAGGCATCAAAATTGATGGGTTCAAAAACTGTTTTGAGCAGTGGAAAAAGTGTCTCAGTAGTTGTACTGCATCAAATAGAGAGTACTTTGAAGGTGACTGAAGTTTACACATGTAAAAATAAATGCAAATTTTTTTATGAATAAATTCTGGTTTTGCTCCTAATATATATCCAAATATATATACATATATATGTTTGCTTAGGATAAGAAGTGTTTTAGATTTCAATTTTTTTCAGATTTTGAAATATTTTCGGTATATTTACTGGTTGAGCATTCCAAATCCAAAAATATAAAATCCCAAATGCTCCAACGAGCATTTCCTTTGAACACCATGTTGAGACTCCAAAAACTTTGGATTTTAAAGCATTTTGTGTTTTCATATTTGATATGTTCAACCTGTGTATGTATATAAAATGTGATATCACTCAGCTTTATAAAGAAGATGATCCTACTATTTGTGAGAAGGTAGATGAAATTGGAAGACATTTTTCTAAATGAAGTAAGCCAGATACAGAAGGAAAAATACTGCATGATCCTAGAAGTTTTGGGTAACCTTTCTAGAGAGGTACAGCCTCCTGGATGTCTTCAGCAGAAGATGAATGTGCACAGAAAAGTAGGGCTAGGTATCCAGATAGGAATCTACTTGACATGAGCTCAGGAACCCTTGATAAGGTAATGAAAATTGAACTCACTTCTGTTGGAGGATTATACCAGCTCCTGAGGTACACTCTCTCCACCTTTGAAAGTACCTTACCAAGAGCAGGGAGGGATAATTTTTAGTCATACATAGAGTAATTCCACCTCTTTGATCTTACAGCCCTTTTACAACTCTACCGTATTTTATTCATTAAAATTTGTTATTTTATTCATTTTCTTTTACTCATTCATTCATTCATTCATTTGGGCATGATTTGTGCCCTGTAGATGGCTGATACAGAGATCACAAGGAACATTTCGCTGGACTCCCCAAAGCTTACCACCTCAGGAAGAAAACATGGAGGTAAGCAAATGAAAGCAATGTGATTGGCACCATTAGCCAAGGTGCTGGGAGCAGAGGGAAGGAGAAAGTTTTCTGAGAAAGTTGGTGAAGGTTCCGGAGAAGATGAATTGTGAAGGGATGAGAATTATTAAGCAAACAATGGACCACAGAACGAGACAAGGACAAGCATAAAGGTTCAGTGGTGAATGTGAGCACATTGTGCTGTAGGAAACTTCCAGAGGCTCCTCTGGGCTGGGGTAAAGGATGGGGAAGCTGGAGGGGAGGAGGCTCTAGAAACAGATGGTGCTGGATCACAAGCTTCTAACAGACTTTGTTAAAGAACTTGGACCTTGTTCTGAAGTCAGGGAACGTTACCTTAAGGCAGAACAGTTGGGATACTCCTGAACGCTTCCTGGTAAGAGATGATGAGGGCTGACAAAAGAAATGGGAGCAAGAAGGAAGAGGGGGATCCATTCAGGAAGAGGCAGAATTTCAAGGATTTGCTGCACCAGTTTTACTTGAAGGCCTTGCCCAGCGATCTGTGATCCTGAGAGTGGGGTTGGTTCTCCCGGGATTTTTTGTTCCAGTGCCTTCCTCTGTACATGGCAGGCAGTGGGTATAGTCCATACCTACTGAGAAAATGAGTGAATGGACAACTCATGACCTTGAGGGAAACAATTTATCTACTTGGTTCTCTTTGGCAATGGGTTCTGGTGGGAAAAGGGAGAAAAAGAAAGAGGTTAGTAAAATATATTTCTGACCATACAGTAAGGGGTGGGAACGACTTTACTGAGCAGCCGTGCCTTTGCCTTCTCCTACCATCAGCTTCTCCTAAAACTGTGCAGTGTGGGCTTAACTTTGGAGGCATTTGGCCCACTGCCCACAGCTCTCCTCTTTTTGAACTGCTGTCCTCAGAAGTTCTCCTCCTCTTCCTAGAGCCACCAGCTGGTGATGACCACCTGGCCTCAGCTTCCTAAACCAGCACTTAAAAGTCAAATGACTAAAATGCATTTTCATGAATCCTAATAGCACGAAGAATGTGCTTGATAAATGGCAACTCTTATTTTTTCTCTGCAACTTGAAGCAGCTCATTACCGAGGAGTCTCTAGGTCTCTGCTTTACAGGAAAACGAAATCCTTTCATGTGTATCAATGAGATGAGCCTTCTTGAGTAGCATCTTTGTATTTGGAATGGGGTCTTTCTGGAAACACAATGGCTTAAACCAAGGAATGGTGCTAATGCTGGAACTTTCAGCCCCTGAGGAAGAGAGGCAGGAGAAATATTTTGGAGTGGTTGGCAATGTACCCACAAGGATGGTTTGCTATCCAGCCTATGAGGCCTGGACCCAGAAAAATCATGTCGTTTTGGTTTCCGTCTCTTTGTAACAACCATCCAGAATGGCTTCCATATGTTTTCCATGTGTGGAAGTGGTTGCAACTTTCAAAAGATGTCTTGGTAGGGGATGGATTTGGGGCACAGGGAAGGAGTTGGAGGAATGAAGCAACCACAGATGAACTTTGTGCACCAAATAAAACACAGAGAGGTGTGAAGCTAAGACACAGTGAAATGTACTTCTCTGCTCCATCTTTGTTCCACTTCTCACTCAGAGCTACCTTCGTGCAGTCTAACTCTGCTTGTAGGGCACCATAACCATACCTAAACACATACACACACACACACACACACACACACACACACACACCCCACACACACATTGTTTTCTATCTTTTTTCCTTCCCTTCTCTCTTCTAGACACTTATTGTTTCCTGCCAGGCACTTTGGTAGGCCCTGAAGACATAAAGACCCTGTAAAAGCAGCCTCTGGTTACGGACCTCATTGGTTGGTAGGGAAAGAGAGATGGGTAAATAGACAACGATAGTGATAATCATAGCAAACACTCCAATTCCCTTTACACTGCACCGTTCTAAACATACTATGTTTATTCACTCAGTCAATGCTTACAACACTATGAAATAAATACTATTTTCATTATCCCCATTTTGAAAATGGGAGAACAGAGATACAGAACAATTAAGTAACTCACCTGGGGTCACACATGTAGTAGTAGTAAACAGCCAGGTTGGGATTCAATTCCAGGCCATTTGGCTGCACCCTACAGTGCTTCCTCCACCCACAATGCTATTGGGTCATAGAAGAGACTCTCAGCCCTGACAGGCACCTCTGGGAAAGCTTCTTGGAGGAGATGACACCCAGATCGTGAAAAATGAATACAGGGTGCTCAGGCAAAGAGAGAAGGGGCCTGGTGGGGGTGGAAAGAGGCAGTGTTGAAGCCTGCAAACGTGGCAGGACATGGCTTGTTCAAGCACTCCCAAGTTGCTCAAGATCACTGGAGCAAAGGTGTGGTGGTAGGTGTGGAAGCTGGAGAGGTGGGTAGCAGCCAGATCCCAAAGGCTCTTCTACTTTAAGTAAGAAATGCAGACTCAATTCTGAAAACTGTGAGGAGGCTCTGCAGAGCTCACAGATTAGCAAACTTGAATTATAGACACCCTGATTTTGTGTCCATGCACTTCTGAAAGCCACATTGCAAAGTATGATGGCTCCAGAAAGCAGCTGCTCCTTCCAGCCATCCTCCACTCTGTATCTACCCCAAACACTAACACAGTCTTTTGTTCATTCTTTGTTTATGCAGCATTTTTTCAACAAATATTTATTAACAAATATTTTATTCAACAAATATTTTATTTCCATATATGGAAATAAAACACAGGCCTGTCCTGAGAAGGTCAAGGCTTATTGGGGAATCAGACATATAAACACATCATTTAAAAGCATAAGTAAAATGCTGTATAATGGATATATTCAAAGTGAAAAAGATGAATAACAGAAGAGGTACCAGGTCTTCATGATTAAGAGCACAGATTCTGGAGTCAGGCTGCTTTGGGTTCAAATCCCAGTCCTGCCATATATTAACTATGTGACACTAACTAGTTTTTTTTAAATATAACAAGTGCAGATCATAGATCATATTAACTATCTCCTAAGATTGTTACAAAGATTGAATGAGTTACTATTTTAAGGTTACTTAGCACAATACAGAAATAAAAGCCCCGAAGGTGGCTCAGCCTGTAATCTCGTGTCTTTGGGAGGCTGAGGTGAGTGGATAGCCTGAGCCCGCGGGTTCAAGACCCGCCTGGGCAACTTGGTGAGACCTCATCTCTACAATAAATCAAAAAAATGAGCCGGGCGTGGTAGCGCGTGCCTGTAGTTCCAGCTACTTGGAAGGCTGAGGTGGAAGAATTGCTGGAGCCCAGCAGGTCGAGGCTGCGGTGGCCGGGAGCGGCCACTGCACTTCAGTCTGGGTGACAGAGTGAGACTCCAACTCAAAAAAAAAAAAAAAAAAGCCCCGAAATGACGATGTTCCCCAGTAGATGTCACTACTACATAGCGAGTTAGGTGAGATAATATCTGAGTTTTGGTTGACCACTTAGCAATTCCCTTCAGAGAATTGATACATAAATGGCTTTCTTCTCAAAACACAAAATATAGCAGAGAGTTAGTAGGTTGTGAAATAAATAGAGGTGATGAGTGGTAATCACTTATTTAAAGAAAGTTCTTCTGTATTGGAAATTTTAAACTTTCTCCATATTGGCTCTCTGGTGGAAGCCATTTTCTTCATGCTTTCTAGAAATCTTGGGTTTTATTCCTTCAGTTCAGGCATTGTCAGGGAGCACCTATTCATTTCTATGATTTTCAAGCCATTTCTGATAAGGTATGTGAATAATGATTGACAGAAGCCACCAAGGCCTAACTTTAAAAGGAACTAAGATGAGGGAATTGGAGCATAGTAGCATAAGAATAACCTTTGTGAGGTAGCAGGAGGTCACTTCATCTGGGCTGGCTTTTTGACAGCTGAGTTTGAGCCAATAGCTTTAATTTCTATGGGCTGGGAAAGGTCAAAGGTCAGTAGCTTTTATTTTGCCCCATGACTTCTATAGAGCTAAGCTTAGGCATAGACTTGAGTGAATGAATTCTTTCTGGGTGTTAATTTTGATAGGACCAGTATTTGAGGTAAAATGGGTAGACTAGGACTGCAGGGGTAATCATGCACTCATTTGCTTATTAGATTTCTATGGCAAAATCTCCTTTGTGTCAGGCTTTTTGTTAAGTGAAAGGCTACAGAGATAAATGAGTGGCCCATTTCTTCAAGCAGTTTACAGTCCAGACTTTAGTGGGAGAGACGGACATGGAAACATATAAGTAAAGTGCAACCTTTTAAATATTATTTAAGAAGTGTCAACAAAGTTTATAAAAAGGAAAAAATTCAAGAATGATACTTGACCTTTGTATTGAAGGATGAATAGGAGTTTGCCAGGTGGAGAAGTGAGGGAAGAACATTCCAGACAGAAATGCTACCGCTTAATTCAATTTAGACACTAACTACCTGACATTGGCATGAACTCCACAGGTTTAGGACTCAGTCCTGCAATACTGCCCCTCGCTTCAGATGCCAATACCAAATGGAGATTGCCAAGGTTACCATAATTCTGTATGCTTTGGCTACAAATCAGGAGTTCCTACAACTCACTTCTCAGTGTCAGTAGTCTGCTATAAATGGATCACAGAACTCAGGAAAAGACCTTACTCACGTCTACTCGTTTATTATAAAGGATATTATAAAGGGCACATATGAACAGACGGGAGAAGAGGTACATAGGGTGAGGTCTGGAAGAATCTCTAGCCCAGGAGCTCCTATCCCTATGGAGTTTGAGGTGTCCCACCCTCCCAGCACATGGATTCATTTGCCAAAACCCAGATTCTCTCTGAACTCCATCATTTAGCATTTTCATGAAGGTTCTACTGCATAGGCATGGTTGATTAAATTATTGGCCTTTGATAATGAACTTAACTCAATTTTTGACCCCTTTCCTTCTTGGAGGCTAGGGGTTGGAGCTGGAAGTTCCCCTGGCAACCATCTCTCATCCAGCCACCAGTTATCTCATTAGCATAAACAGGTATGGCTGAAAGGAACTTGTTATAAATACGAGTAACAAAAGATGCACCCCTTACCCTGTCACTCAGAAATTCCAAGGGATTTAGGAGCTCTGTGCCAGAAACTAGAGAAGGAAATCAAATATATACTACTTATTATATCACAATGTTACAGAGAGTAATTTTGGGCACACAGCACACTTGGCTTTGGCCCTTGTGAGGAATGGCCCTGGTAAAAACTTTCAGCCTTAACGTGTACTGGCTAATAATAATGATGATGTTAATAACTGCTAATCTTTGTTGAGTGCTATCTGTCAAGCACTGTGCTAAATGCTTTATGTGTATTACCTCATCTAATCCTCATAATCCTATAAAGGAGGCAGGATAATATCAGGCTCTGGAGTAGAGCTTGGATTTCAGCCATCTGGAACCAGACTGCCAGGGCTCACACCCTGACTCCATTTCTTATTAAACGTATGGCTCAATCCTTTTCTGTGCCTCAGTGTTTCCATCTATAAAATGGGGATATGGGTACCTACCTTTGTGTAGGAGCTCATTTTCAGAGAGGGTACCTCAAGAGCTAAGCTGGGCTGCATGTCGCCTCTGGCATGCAGAGCCAAGAACGATTTGAGAACCCAGCTCTGTATCCAGTCGGCACCGCCCAATCTTCACTGTGAATGAATCCAAGAAATTCAACAGGTACAAGCCATCACCGGAAGGCTATTTGTTGTGGTTGGAAAATACTCAGAGAAATGGAGTGCTTCACAGATGATTTAATATTTTAAAGGTGGCACATGTGAATGAGTAAGCTCAGGGCATATGAGTGAGTTTACATTCCACATCAAGGTTTTACTTAAAGTTTACATTTTGTTTAAATGAGAAGTAAGATCAATGTAATATGGCTTAAACCTTTCTCAGAAATTTATGACGTCTTTTAATAAACCTCATAAAAGACACTTTTAAACATATGCAGCGTTCTTAATGTAATGGTTCCATTCTTGAAATATATAGTATTTAGATTGCCTCTAAAATGCTGTAAAAGTATCACAAAGGCTGTAAAAATATTGTTAACGGGAAGAAATCTTTCAGGGGGATAAATATTTTCTTGGAAAAGGAAAAAGCTGTGAACCTTTTAGGCAGGGAATGGCTTGGTTTTGAAAAATAACAATTTGCCTTTTTTATGTCCTTTCTGTGGTTCCACTTCAGCCAATTATTAGATTAAAGCAAGCTGTTGCTACGTGCCCTAGAAACTCAGACGGATTTGATGTTGCGCCCTAAGTTTGCGAGGACAAGTTCCATTTAAAGCTTTAATGAGGTCAAGGGAATAAAGAGGGAGGCTGGCTGAGTCTTTTGTGTTATTTTAGGACTGTATCTTAGAATTACAAGTCTTGCATAATGCCGTGGAAAGAACAGAGAATGTGAAGTTAAAAGCTCTCGGCTTGAGACCAGGCTCCACCACTTACTAACTCTGTGACCTGGGCATCATCACTCAAATGCTTTCAGGCTCAGTTTCTTGGGTCTAGAAAACGGGGTTAAGAATACTTGCTCCAGCCACTTTACAAAGATATTGTGAGGTCAAATGAGATAATGCATGAGAAAGTGCCTTGAAAGCCAGAGAGGCATAAAGTGCATGTGGACTTTATTTATTGGACAAACATTTATTGAACACTTATTATGTGCAGACACAGAACATTAGTGAGCCAGAGTGAATGTGCAGAGCTTATTCGACCTGCTGTTTCTCCCTCCCTTTTGTCTTCCCTGCACTTAGCTGAGCCTCTTCTAAATCATTCTACACATATGAAAGTCTGTTCTACCATTCATGAGAAATGTTTGTATCCTTTTTTTGGTGACCTGTTTCACTCTCTATAGATTGCCACTTTCAGAAAAACTTTCATTAAGTATAACTAAGGCATACATAGTGTGAATAATAAATAGAGAAGCATGTTATGTTACAGCTGGAAAGAACAAGAAGTCCAACCTCTTAGCACAGTTGAGGAAACAAAGGTCCACAGAGGGCCCAGATGGTATGCCCTGCCAAATTCAGTTTTCATTTGCTTTTGTGAAAGACAGAAATACAAGCCACAATTCTATATGCAAATATATAGAAACTTTTTTACTCCATGGCACACCTATTCTGGCACTTTCTTCCTCTTTACTATCTTCTATTAAATCCCTTCCTCACTTTTTTTGCCTTTGTCAAAATTTATATTGGCTTAAACTTTGCTGCCACTAGACTATGCTCTCCAGATCACACCAAATTAAAGATAAGAGTAACAGTCATAATGAAGTCTTTTTCGGAGCAATATCATAATACTATAAGAAAGTGATTGACAGTAGTGGGAAACTGACAGGGGAGGGAACAGGGCGTCATACCTCATCAATAAGGGTACCTGATTTCAATTCAGGTGAAATGAGGATCAAAGTGAGGCCCAAACTTTACCTACACATGACCATTTGTATACCTAATCCTGAATTGTATCCCACATCTTTAAAAAAAAAAATAAGTAAAAAGAGAAGTATTTTTCTAGTAAACTCAAACCCCTCTATATGAATTCTAGAATCCTGCCGTTTTTCCAAATCTTCCCAGGAATCCTCAGGTTTCCACGTGTGCTCTAGAGTGAACTAGTATTTGGCCACTATGTGCATCTCACCATTTTTCATCCTTTGTCCATGTTTCAGTGGTGATGTCTCTGGCTGCCAAGATCATTGGCACCCCATAGAAGCAATCAGTGTCACTGGTGCTGACTGAGAATGCAGTCACTGGTGTTGGCGCCTATCACCAACTTCTCCTATTGACATCATCACTTCAGGATTGCATGAAAGCTGCTGCAAGTGTTCCCTTATTGTCCAGACTGAAAATATCAGTGCCCGATATATTTCTTAGATCCCATTTTTCAAAGTGTCCAATACCATCTCTCTGACAAAGTCCTTAATGTAATTTTATTTAGTTATTGAAGCTGTTGGCCCCAATGTGTTATCCCTTCTAATTTTTAATCACTTTATTATTGGTGGCACCTTCATGCCAGAACTTTAAAATTTTATTTATTTTAATCATGGTCTCACTCTTGTTGCCCAGGCTGGACTGCAGTGGCATGATCATGGTTCACTGCAACCTCAAATACCTGAGCTCAAGTGACCCTTTCGTCTCAGCATCCCAAGTAGCTGGAACTATAGGTGTGTGCCACTATGCCCAGGGTCTTGCTATTTTGTCTAGGTTGGTCTTGAACTCTTGGGTTCAAGCAATCCTTCCTCCTTGGCCTCCCAAACTGCTGAGATTACAGGCATGAGCCACCACGCCTGGCTGATGCCAGAACTTGAGCCCAGGGACCTGGCTGGTGAAGACTCATAGTGATTCATATCACAACCTTCTTAGAAATTGTTTTTCCTTCCACTTTAGCCTATTTTCTTTGAAACAAACTTGTTCAACTCCACTCCTTTTTACTTCAGAATCAAATATTTCTCAGAATACTCATCCTTAACAGAAGTAAACCTTTTACAGGCATCTTGCAACAATTTTTCATTTTCTTATCCAAACAGGTGTTTGCTCAATAAAGATTTATTTCAAACTAATTTGTGCCAATATGAGAAGGAGTTACCTAGTTGAGTAGAGGAAATTCTGATAGTGTGAACAATAGATGTGAAGGCCCAGAATTGAAATAGAAAGTACTCCCAAGGGTGAATCAAGGTCATGCATAGCTAAAATAACTAAAAAGAACACTGCAATATGAATAGAATAGAATGAATAGAGCAGAAATGTGAAGGAGGAAGCTAGAAAGGTAGGCCAAGGCCAGTTCAAGAAGGATCTTATAAATGTATTATGAAATTCGGAAACTATCCAGGAAATGTGGGATTCCAGTAAAATATTCTAAGCAGAAGTACAGAACTAGATATGCAGTTTAGAAAGAAGACTCTGGGATAGTGTAGAAAATGAATTGGCTTAAGTCATGACAAGAGGGAGAAGCCATGTTAAAAGGCACTTGTATAACCTTTTAACATGGTGTCAAGGGGATGGCAAGAAGTGAACCTACCAGACTTGATGGTGACAGGAAGAAGTCTTCGAAATCTCTGACTAGGCTGGGTGATAGTTCTCACTGAGAAGGAAGGAGGATGAATTCATTTGAGAGAAGATTGGGTTTAGGCGGACATATAGGGACATATGTAAAAAATACATAGTTGTATATAAGCCCAGAAATTAGGAAAAAGCTTTATACTAAAGACATTTACTTATGATATCTAATTCCTATGATAATCAAAGTTTTGACTCCAGTGTATGTTGTTGGGGAGAAAACAAGATCTAGAGCAGAGAAGAGTAACATTAACTCATATTTATTTAGCCCTTATAATGTGTCAGACATTGTGTTAGTTCTTTTCATATTAATTTTTTAAATTCGTTATTTCTTACACCAACCCCATCAGCTAAGAACTAAAT
Source organism: Tarsius wallacei (assembly GCA_963574415.1). Classification (NCBI taxonomy): domain Eukaryota; kingdom Metazoa; phylum Chordata; class Mammalia; order Primates; family Tarsiidae; genus Tarsius; species Tarsius wallacei. The sequence goes on along the minus strand of CAUYQG010054663.1, from coordinate 5,544 downwards.
CAGTTACACGGTTGAGGAAGGGGGGATACAGTTGATCAGTAGGGATACAGTACAACTCAAAGTTATGTTAGTCCTTGTAAGTAAGAACTCAAAAGGAGATCTGTCTGCTTCAAAAGCAAATATTCTTGGTAAGGTTCAGTGGTTCAGGCCTGAACCCTAGCACTTTGGGAGGCTGAGGTGAGAGAATTGCTTGAACACAGGAGTTCGAGACCATCCTTGGCAACAAAGCAAGACCTCTTCTCTACAAAAAATTTAAAAAAAATTAGCCAGGTGTTATGGCATGCACCCTTAGTCCCAGCTACTTGGGAAGTTGAAGTGAAAGGATCATCTGAGCTCAGAAAGTTGAGGCTGCACTGAGCTGTGATTGTGTCACTGCACTCCAGCCTGGGTGACAGAGCAAGATCCATACTCAAAAATTAAAAAAAAAAAAGCAAATATTCTTACTCAAATGTTGATTTTTTGGGGGGGGACTGATGTACCTGGGTTTAAATCTTGACTCTGTCACTCATTTGTTGTATGAACTTGGTCAAGTAACCAGACCTCACCAGTCTTTTATTTAGGCATGTATAAAATGAGGTTAAAGATGCCTACCTGTCTACATCATAGAGTGTATGCAGGAACAAGTTAGATCACACATGAATCGTGTTTAGTACAATGCCTAGTATGATAGGTACTCGACCAACAGTAATATGTTGACTTCTCCAGTGGCAGCATTTCTCTCTCTATGTCTGTGTTTCAAAATGTGAAGTTATTATTCATTTAAGGACATTTTTAGAGGTCTGCTTTTAGTATCATCCATTTCACAATGAATAACAGCAGAACAAAAAACACTTTTTGAGTCAATAGCCATCTAATAAAGGTAGGAGAGGTCACCAACAAACTTCATTCTAAAGAAAAGAAACAAATAAAACAAGGAACAAAGAAGCATAGCTTGACTCTTCCAGGACCTTGGAAGTTAAGAGCCAAGCCTTCAGTGGTTTGAAGCCAATAGTTGATCAAGGTGGGTCAAGAAGCTCAGGCTAGATTCTTGCAGTAATGCTAAAAGGTTACTAAAAGTTGAATCAGAAATTAGGAGAGGAAGTGAGTTCTGAGATAAAACCCTTGATGTCGGCTGAAGTAACCTTGACATAGGAGTGCCTCCTGTTAGTAAGGAGAGAAGAAAACTCTCACTGGAAGTGAACTGAACTTTCCCATTTCCAGCCTTCAGGCCTCCCACAGATTATCATACAAGCAAGAAGACAAACAACCATGAATTATAGCAAATGAAGAACTGACTTAGATCACCAAAATCTGAAGATGCGGAAGTGGTCAGGTACAGAATATAGAAGAACTCTTTACCAGCTTAAAACAAGAAACTGTTTGAAATTTAAAAAGAAAGTTTTCAGAAAAAAGAAACAAATTAAATTTCTAGATACTAGATAAATAATTACATTAAAAAAAAAAAACTATGTCCAGGAGAAAAATATAAAAAGAAAGAAAGAAAAAAAACCCCCCTGATTGGATAGCTTTACACAGCAGATTAGATAAAGTTAAAGGATAAACTCGTTAAAAAAAGAAATACATGTATTTTGTATATACTTTATATATGTTTACTTATATATATAGCATATATAGTCATGCATTGGTTAATGACTGGGATATGTTCTGAGAAATGCACTGTTAGGTGATTCCGTCTTGGGTGAACATCGTAGAACGTATTTACACAGATCTAGATGGCCAGGCCTATTCTATACCCAGGCTATTTCTCCTAGGCTGCAAGCCTTGATAACATGTTACTGTACTGAATATTATGGGCAATTATAACACATTGATAAGTATTTGTATAGCTAAACATATTTAGACATAAAAAGGTACAATAAAATATAGTATAAAATATTTTTTAAAAGGCTACACCTTTATACGGCACTTACCGTGAATGGAGCTTGAACTGGAAGTTGCTCTGAGTGAGCCAGTGAGTGGTGAGTGAATATGAAGGCTCAGGACATTTCTATACAAGGCTGTCGACTTTAGAAACACTATAGGCTTTGGCTACACTACATTTATAAAAATATATTTCTTTCTTTAATAATAAATTAAGCTTTGCTTCCTGTAACATTTTTTTTTTGAGTTGGAGTCTCACTCCATCGTCTAGGCAGGAGTGCTGTGGCACACTCACAGCCTCCCCAGCGTTGACCTTCAGGGCTATGGTGATCCTTCCACCTCAGTCTTCCAGGTAGCCAGAACTACAGGTGCACGCTACTATGCCTGGCTGATTTTTTATTTATTGTAGAGACGAGGTCTTGCCAAGTTGAAGCCAATGGGCTGGTCTCGAACCCACGGGCTCAGACAATCCACTTGCCTAGGCCTCCCCAAATTTTGGGATTACAGGTTGAGCCACCAAGCCTGGTCACTTTTTTTTACTTCATAGACGTTTTAATTTTCTTTAACTTTTTAAGTCTTTTGTAATAACATTTAGCTTAAAGCACAAATGCATTGCAGAACTGTACAAAAATATTTTTTCTTTACATCCCTATTCTATATGCTTTTTTCTATTTTAAACATTTTATTTAAAATATTTTTAAAAACTAAGACATTAGCCTAGGCCTACACAGGGTCTAGATCATCAGTATCATTGTCTTCCATCTCCACATCTTGTCCTATTCAAAAATCTTCAGGGGCAATAGCACACATGGAATGATCAACTCCTATTATAACAATGCCTTCTTCTGGAATACTTCCCAAAGGACCTGCCTGAGGCTGTTTTACAGTTAATTGTTTTTTTTATAAGTAGAAGTACACTCTAAAAAGTATAGTATAGTAAATGCATAGATCATTAATGTAGTCATTATTATCAAATATCATATACTTTATGCAACTGTATGTTCTATACTTTTTATGATTGGCTGTGCAGTAGGTTTGTTTATGCAAGTGTCATTACACACAAATGACTAATGCATTACAATGACTGTGATGTTACTAGGCCAAAAGAATTTTTCAGTGCCATTATAATCTTATGGGACCATCATCATATATATGTTTCGTAGTTGACCAAGCCCTGCTGTTATGCAGTACATAACCATGTATAAACATATATGTATATATTTATATATATTAGAATGAAAAAGTCTAACATACATCTCATGGAGACCATGGAGAGAATGGTGAATAGAAAATATTTAAAGAAATTATAGCTGTGAGTTTTCCAAAACTGATGAAAAATATGCATCTATCAAATAGGGAAGCAAAACATATCTTAATAATTTTCTTTTACAAGATGAAGAAAGTGCTAACCACAAAAGAAAAGGTTAATAATTTAGCTATGCTAAATTAAAATCTTCTGTTAATCAAATAAAGCCATAAAGAAAGTGAAAGGACAAGCTCTGAATTACTTAGTTGTCTTATTTTGGGGATCCTCTCAGGGATAGTCGTAAGTTTGGCTGTGTTAACATGCTGTGAAACCCCCTAGAAATGTACAAAAGCATGCATCTTGTGTTATGGAGACTGTTTCTTTTTATTTAATATAGTGTAGTGTTACTATACTAGGTTTCCATATGAATTTGTTTGACCCTAATTGACACTTTTGCATGTTCACCCTCAGGGCCTACGGCTTTTCTTAAACACACAAAATTATCAGATATTAGTTCTTTAAACATGCCTTTTTACCATTCCCACTTTTTCTTCCTCCAAGATCTAAGTTGGAGGCTATCAATTTAACCTTCACATCTCTTGACTTGTCTTTCACTTTTAAAAAACGCAATTTCTGTTTCAATGAAACTTTATTACCAAACTAAATAAGGTGAAAAATGAGACAATCAGTTGAAATACTAATAAAAGATTAGTACTCTTTAGGTACAGTACTGGTACATTTTAACATGAGATTTTTCTTTTATTAAAAAAACTTCTTTATTTGTGGTGTAAATTTTTTAGTAATAATTTCTAATTTTGTGTCAAGTCTAAGAATGAGCTGTATTTTATTTCCAAGATTGCTGATTCTTTTTCATAGTGCCTATTTTTTCACTTCTTTCTGTTTTTCATAATTACCTATTTTTGTGGGGAATATTATTCCTCCATTCATCTATGTGAAAATATTAAATATTATTTTAAAGTCATTTTAATTTGCACTATTGACGTTTAGTTAATCTCGGATGAATTTCTTTCTTGTCGATTTTGATGACTGTCTTTCTTAACATTCCTTTTCCTTATGCTTTTTGACTTTTTGTTTTGAACACTCATCTGTGGAAATGCACTCTATCTTACTCCTTTCTCTATAGTAGTTCTTTTTACTGTTTTTTTTTATTATAAAGATGTGGGGTACAATTCAGGGTTAGGTATACAAACATTGATTATGCAGGTACCCTTGTTTATGAGATATGCCCCTCCGTCCCCTAGCAGTTTCCCTCAACTGCCAATCCCACCCCACCTCTCCTGACAGTTTCCCATTACTGCCAAACAGCTTCTTATAGTATTATATTTGTTCAAGGTCTGCTTATGAGTGAGAACATATGGTACTCTGTTCTTTGTTTCTGTGATAGATCACCGAGTATGATCGACTCCAAATCCATCCAAGTTGCTGCGAAGTCCATATATTTGTCCTTCTTTATGGCTGCATAATACTCCATTGTGTATATGTACTACATTTTCTTTATCCAGTCTAGCTTCGATGGGCAACATGGTTGGTTCCATGTTTTTGCTATTGTGAATAGAGTTGCAACAAACATGCGTGTGCAGGTATCTTTTTTGTAGAATGATCTGAGTTTCTCTGGGTATGTTCCCAATAGAGGAACTGTTGGGTCAAATGGAAGGTCAATTTCTAGTTCTTCCAGAAATCGCCACACTGTCTTCCAAAGAGATTGCACTAGTTTGCATTCCCACCAGCAGTGTAGAAGCGTTCCTTTTTCTCCACATCCTCGCCAGCATCTGTTGTTTGTTTTATTAATGATGGCCATTCTTACCGGGGTTAGGTGGTATCTCAATGTGGTTTTGATTTGCATTTCTCTGATGATGAGTGAGGCTGAACACTTCTTCATGTGTCTGTTGGCTGCCCATATATCTTCTTCTGATAAGTGTCTATTCATGTCTTTTGCCCACTTTTTAAAGGGGCTGTTTGTTTTTTTCCTTTCAGCGCGTTTGAGTTCCTTGTAGATCTTAGATGTTAGACGTTTGTCAGATATACAGTTGGCAAACATTTTTTCCCATTCTGTGGGCTGTCTCCCTGCTCTCTTGATGGTTTCTTTTGCTTTGCAGAAGCTCGTTAGTTTGATGAGGTCCCCCTTATCTATCTTATTTCTTAAGGTATTGGACTTTAGGGTTCTGAATAGGAATTGGTTGCCAGTTCCAATTTCCAAAAGAGTGTCTCCTGCATTTTCTAAGATTCTTATAGTTTGAGGTTTTACGTTTAGGTCTTTGATCCATTTAGAGTTAATTTTTGTGTATGGTGATAGGTAGAGGTCCTGTTTCAGTCTTCTGCATTCTCTATAGTAGTTCTAAGGGTGATCTCAATCAGCCCCTGAGACCCTTAGTTCAGAATCAAGCCTCGCATTAGAGTAAAAGGCGCCTACTCCATTT
>CAUYQG010054659.1:0-14811 GCA_963574415.1 Tarsius wallacei | reverse complement strand
GAGGGCATGTGGAGAGGTAAGGAATAGAATGATGGGTGCCAGAGGCTGGGAAGGGTGTGTGGATGGGAGGGCGATAAAGAGAAGTTAGTTAAAGGGTACAAACATACAGATAGACAGAAGATATATGTCTTTTTTTTTTTTTGAGTCAGAGTCTCACTCTGTCACCCAGACTGGAGTGCAGTGGCCGCTCCCGGCCACTGCAGCCTCGACCTGCTGGGCTCCGGCGATCCTTCCATCTCAGCCTTCCAAGGAGCTGGAACTACAGGCGCGCGCTACCACGCCTGGCTAATTTTTTTATTTATTGTAGAGATGCGGTCTCGCCAAGTTGCCCAGGCGGGTCTCGAACCCACGGGCTCAGGCAATCCACTCACCTCAGCCTCCCAAGGCGCGGGATTACAGGCTGAGCCACCGAGCCCGGCAGAAGATATATGTCTTAATGTTCGATAGCAGAGGAGGTGATTATAGTTGGCAACAATGCATTGTGTATTTCAAAGTAGCTAGAGAAGAAAGGACTTGAGATGTTTCCGGCACGTAGAAATGACCAATGCTCAAAGTGTCAGATACCCCAAATATTCTCACTTGATCATTATGCATTCTATGCATGCAGCAAATACACACACGCACCCCATAAATATGAAAAATATTATGTATCGATAGGAAAGGGAGTGAACATTGTTGAAACATCAGGCAAGGAAAGGGCTAAAATTTTTTGACTCTTGCTTTCCTAGTGAGGAATTTACAGACAGAGTAAATGTCTGTATTAAAGCTACACGGCAAGTGGGTAGTGTAGCCTCTTGTTTTAGCTATTACTGTAAGAAATAATCTCCAAATGAAGTGACTTAAAACCACTAAGATTTATTCTTATGAACTACAGTTTGATTGTGTTGTTCTGGTTCAGGACAGGTTTAGCCAGTCTTGACTGGACTCATTCATGGTCAGCTGGTAGATTGACCAGGGCCTGGCTGGTCTAGGATGGCCTCAGCCAGGACGGTTTGTCTGTGCTCCATGTGGTGTCTCATCCTCCAGCAGGCTAGCCCGGTGGTGTGGGGTCCAGGCAGAGGGAACCAGAGTCATAAAGACTCTGAGGTGAGAGAGAGCTTGGGTGCCTGAGGAACAGGAGGGAGGCCTATGTGGCTGAGACGAGCATGCCTGGGGAAGAACATAGCAGCTCAGACTGGGAGGGTGTGGGGAAGAAAGTCATGAGTGCCTTGTAGGCCACTGTGAGGATTTTTACTTTTGCATTTATTATTATCAGACTTATTTTCTGCTGTGTTACCTGATGGCTCCAGCTTGGCTTCCACTCCATGGAAGCGGGTTTGCATTTCACCTGGCCCTGTCGATGTGGACTGTTTCTCCCCTCCCTGTGCTGATATTTTTTCCACTTGACCCCACTAAGGGGTGCACAGGTCAGCATTCCTGGCTCAGAAGTCACTAAAACTTGTTCCTTAAAGTCCCATCCTCAGACAGGAAGATATGGTCTGCAGACCACATCCAGCCCGCTGCCTGTTATTGTAAATAAAATTTTATTAGAACACAGCCATGCCCCCTTTTAAAAAAATCTACTGACTGTGATCACTTTTGTGCTACACTGGCAGAGTTGAGTAGTTGTGACGGAGACTGTAGGGCCCGCGAAGCCTTAAATATTTATTATCTGCTTCTTTGGAGATAAAGTTAAACCTTCTGGAACTTAAGAAATATATCTAATTCTCTCCTGCTTGGAAGGGTGAGGGAGTACAGGTGTATGGAATTGTCTATGGGCAAAGGAGGTGGACGTGGCTGTAGATTGCTACTCTGCTTGGTTTCTAGCATCTTGTCCCACTCATCCCTGCTTGGTGTGATGGTTAATATTAGGTGTCAACTTGGCTGGATTGGGGGATGCTTAGATGACTGGTGAAGCCTTGTTTCTGGGTGCATCTGTGAGGGTGTTTCCAGAGGAGATTGACATGTGACTCAGGGGACTGGAGAGGAAGACCCGCCCTCAGTGTTGTGGGGAGAGCCGTCTGATCAGCTGCCAGTATGGCTACAAAAAGCAGATGGAAGAAGAGGGACAAGCAGCTTACTGAGTTTCCTCTGCTGTCTCTCTCTCTCTTCCCTGGCAGGAGCTTTGTGTCCTACCCTTGGACATCGGACTCCAGATTCTTTGGCCTTTGAACACTGAGATTTGCACCAGTGGCCTTCTGGGAGCTCTCGGGCCTTCAGACTCAGACTGAGGGCTGCAGAGTCAGCATCCCGGGCTTTGAGGCTTTCAGACTTGGACTGAGCCATGCTACTGCCCTTCCTTATTGCCCAGCTCACAGACGGTCTATCGCGGGACTTTGCCTTTTAATCATATGAGCCAACTCTGCCTAATCAGTGCCCTTATATATACATATATCCTAGTGGTCTGTACCTCTGGAGAACACTTGGACTGATCTGCAACCCTGCCTCAGGAAATGGTGATACTCCTGATGTCTTAATTGGCTCCAGCTGTTATAATAAAATGGCATGGAACAGGTGGCTTAAACAACAGACATTTATCTCTCACAATTTTGAAGGACAGAACGGCCAAGATCAGGGAGTCAGCATGGTTGTTTCCTGGTGAGGGCTCTGCTTCTGGCTTGCAGATAGCCACCTTCTCGCTGTGTCCACATATGGCAATGAGAGGGAGAGAACACTGATATTTTCCTCTTCTTATAAGAGGACTAGTTCCATCACTGGGGCCCTTCCCTCATGACTTCATCTAAATCCAATTACCTCTCAAAGATCCTACAGATCTTAATATCAATAATTTCTGCAACTCTGGGAAATATGCCTGATTTTATTTATCTATTTATTTATTTTTAAGCAATGAATTTTAAAAATTTATTTATTTAATTAAAAATTTTTTCTTGAGTTGGGATCACACTCTATCGCCCAGACTGGAGTACAGGGAAGTGATCACAGCTCACCACAGCCTTCACCTCCTGGACTCAGGTGAACCTCCCATTTCAGCCTCCCAAGTTAGCTGGGATGACAGGTGTGCACCACCATGCCTTGCTAGTTTTTTGTAGAGATGAGGTCTTGCTATGTCGCCCAGGCTGGTCTTGAACGCTTAGGCTCAAGCAATCCTCTCATCTCAGCCTCCCAAAGTGTTGGGATTACAGGCGTGAGCCACCATGCCTGGTCAGTATACCTGATTTTAGAAAAGCAGAAAAAAAAATTCAGTATATCAACAACTGCAAGCAATAAAATACCATCACGTTGGAGGTTAGGGCTTCAGAATATGAATTCTGGGGGGACACAGACATTCAGTCTGCAACACCTGACATCTGTTATTGTTCTACCTGTTTCCTCTCTCAGAACTAATGGGGGTTCACAGAACGCTGCAGGTAGTGCCTCAAGAACACAATCTCTGGAATTAGGCACACCTGAGTTCAAGTTCCCCGGCATCTTTGGGACACTGTTCCCTCATTGGAGGAACTGATGCTCAGTTCTCACCTCTTTGGGTTGCTGAGAGGCCTGAGTATCGCTTGTACAATGATTATTTGACAAATAGTAACAATTTTAAATTGTCACTATAAAGTACACTTCAGGAAATCACCTTTCTCCCTTTCCTAGGAAAACAAGAAGACCCTCAGGCAAATGGCGTGGATGGACCAGCAAGTCCGCATTCGGCCCCCATCTCAATAATTTCTGCAACTCTAGGCAATATACCTGATCTATACCTGTTCTAAAAAAGCAGGCCAATAAAAAAAAAAAACAACAAAAAATCAATATCTCGGAGCTCGCAACCAATAAAATCTCAGAAGTGGCAATTGTACCCTCACCGTGTCCACCGGCATCACTAACAGTGTACTCAACACCGGGGTGGTGAGGAGGCCGGGGTAAGGGAGGCTCGTAAAAATGACCGATGCAGATATTAATGATTTCATCTGCTAACGTGGCGTGGCTGCCTCGGAGAATCCTATTCGTCAGCGTCCGGGAGCCCATTACCGGGAGCCCGGACGGAGGCATCGGGACGGCGCGGGAAGGTGGCGCGAATGAAGATGAATCGCGCAGCACGATATTGATTCGCCTCGCCTGCAACGGCCGCTTTCTGTTTGGAAATATGGAAAGCAAATTAATGAAGAAATGAGCTGGCTCGGTGAACTGCGCCCCGCTGGGAGCCCTGGTATTTAAGCCACAGATGCCAAGCAGACCCTGAGCGAGCGAGGGGAGGAAGAGGGTTGGCTGAGAGGGGAGGGTGGCCCGCGCGGCAGCCCCAGAGCCGCGCCCTCCTCCCCACCTCCTTCCCTCCCCTCAAAGATGTGGGACCAGGGGAAGGTGCCCTGGGGCCAGGCATGTTCTTGATGGTTCGAACTCTGGCTCTGCGCCTGCTGGCTGTGGGGCCTCAGAAATTCACGCGATGTCTCTGAGCTTAGGTTTCTTCATCCGCAGAAAGGGGGCCATGCATGACCATCAGGTCGTGCGTGGTCTCTATTGGCTTATGCTGCGAGGTATTGGGTGAGTTATCGGACCTCTCTGGGCTTCACATGTCCCTTCTGTCAGACAGGGATTATAACTCGCACCCCACCCAGTTTTAGGTGAACTGAGTCATGCATTTCGAACAGTGTCCAAAAAAAGATCGCTTTGAAAAAAATAAATATTTAATATTCAACAAATATTTAGAACAGAACCTGGGACACGGACAGTGCTAAAATAGTTTTTAAAAACACTATTCAACATTTAACAAATAATTATCTAGCAATTAACAAGTGTCAGTTACTATTCTAGGTGCCTGGGATACAGCTGGGAACAAAACAGAGTGACATTCCTCCTCCCACAGAATTTTATTCCTATTTTTTCCCCTATGAATTTCCAAATGCTTCAGCATCGTTTGTGGAAAGGTGTATCCTTCCTCCAACACATTAAGTTTGCACCTTTGTCAAAAATCCTATTTGTGGGGGGATATTTCTGGATTCTCTGCTGTGTCCCATGGATCTGTATGTCTGTCCCTCTGATGGTACCACACCGTTTTGATTGCTGTGTCTCTACGGCAAGGCTTAAAAGTGAGTGGTATGATCTCTCCCGCTTTATTCTTTTTCAACAAATTTTAAAGATATTTTCTAGTTCTTTTGCCTTTCCATATTGATTTTAGGGTAGGTTTCTCTACATCTACAAGTGTCTTCCTGAAATTTTGACAGGGATTGTGTTAAACCTGTATATAAATTTGGGGAGAACTGACGTCTTTACTAGGCTGAATCTTCCAGTCCATGAACACGGTATGTCTCTCCATTTATTTAGATCTTCTCTAATGTCTTTCATCAACGCTTTGTAGTTTTCAGCATATTTTTTTCTAAGTACTTCATTTTTCTGAGCCATTGCAGATGGTATTATGTTGTAAATTTCAGTTTATGTTTGATCATTACTAGTAAATAGAAATGCAGTTGACCTTCGTGTGTTGATCTTGTGTCCTATAACCTTGCTGAACTCACCTATTCATTCTACGTTCCTTGGAATTTTCTGCACATATAGTTAAGTCATTTGCAAATAGGAACAGTTTTTATTTCTTTCTTTCTAAGGTGTACAGATAATATCGACATCTGGAATTTATTACCATCACATCAGAAATCCTATACCCAAATGCCCGAAACAACCAGTTTGTTAGAGACTGTGGCAAATGGGAGCCCAGGCTGGCCAAAGCGTCCATGGCTCCCTGGCTACGTGGGAGTGTGAATCCAGGTCTTTAGATTGCTAGAAGAGATTTGGATGTGAGATTTTCTGATATCTAAATATTGGTGAATCATTCAAATATTTAAACACCTTTTAGGCCAAACACAACACACCTGTGAGCTGGACTGTTTGCACCAGTTAGCGACCTGACGCGGAATGGGTGTTCTTTAAACAGAAGCAGCTGTGCCTGGTGTTGCAGGTGGGCAGTGCTCAAGGTATGTGCTGGGAGCAGCGCAGATTCCCAGGGCAGACATGAAGGCCTATGGGATGACAGTTCAGCTGTATCCGGAAGGGTGTCTGGATTCTCGCAGCTTGGAGCCCTCTGACCGGGAGTTTCACATTCTCCTCAGCAGCAAAGTGGCTATGCCACAGGTGGGTAGGCCGGGGTGTGTGACTGCAGGGCCATCTGTGACAGGGACTGATGACAAGGAAGGGTAGCGTCAGCGGTGGACAGGAGGACAAAACCTGGGGAGACTACAGAAAGTGGCTTGGGTTGTCTGGGAGCAAATGTGGTGGGAGGAATGAGCGAGTAAATACTGAGCATCTGTAACATGATGAGTGGGATGCTAGTTCCCTCCTTCTCTCCTCCCTCCCTCTCTTCCCCCTCTCACCCCGCCCTCTCTCTGCCCTTCCTCTCTCCTCCCCTTCTCCCTCCTTCTCTCCCTCCCTCCCTCTCTTCTTTCTTTCATGCAGCACATATGATTCAAGGCCTACCCTGTGCCAGGCACTGTGCTAGGCACTCACCTTTCATTCTTTATATGTCCCTTTAAGATAGGCCTCATTCCCTCCACTTCCCAAATGGGGAAACTAAGTCTCAGAGAGGTTAAGTGACTTGTCTAAGGTCCCAGATCTGTCTGGCTTCAAAGACTGTGCTATTTGCACCACACTCACCTTGGTATCTCACAAAAGGCGTAACAAACACCTGGGGTGCGTTCTTACAATCTTTGATGCCAGGAGCTCAAATCTGGCAGGAGGAATGAAGTGGGAGCGGAATCCAGGTGATCATTGAGTCCATACCCAAGCAGACCTGGACCTGAGTTGTCCATAAGAGGAATCCACAGGTGATGACCTGGGGCCAACCTTCTTCTATAACCCATCTCCAAGGGACAAGGAGGAATCTCACAGTCTCATTCATGGTTGCAATTGGTGGTGAAGGAAGCCTGGATTTCAGACCAGAGGAGTGTTTGCCCCTGGACCTGCATATGAGATTTCACTCCGAGGCTCAACAGATGGGTCATCTCCCACCTCTGTCAGACTTGACAAAGGTAGGGAAGGTTGGATATTGCAGACAGATATATCAGGGACCTGGGACTGAGGCTCTAGGGAGAGATACCCCACTCAGATGCCTATTCCTCATTCTTATTTCAATCTGCTTCCCCATGGATAACTTAGTGAACTAGAAACTGAAGTGGGGAAAATGCCTTGAGGGAGAGTCTATTAATCAGGATGCTCTGGAATTACAAGTGACAGAAACTTCCACTTTAAATCACATAATCAAAAAAAAAAAAAAAAAAAAGGAATTTATTGCTATTCATAGCCAAAGCTCTGTAGGGGTAAAGTCTACCTTCAGGCATAGCTAGATTCAGAAGCTCATGCAGTGTCTTCAGACTATGTCTCCATCTATCATAGCTGCTTTCCTCTGTTTCCCTTTTCAGGCTCTATCATGACTTTCAGCAATTCTAGGATCACATTAGCTTTAATCTCAGCAGTTCCGTGAAAAGACATCTTTGTCCCACAGGTGCTGACGTCTTGGAAATCGAGTCTCACTGACTTTGTTCATTTGCTGGTCTCTGCACCAATCACTGGCCAGGGAGGGGCACGGAGTGAACTGATTGACCAGGCCTGGGTCACATGCCCTCCACTGGACTTGCCGGGGAGGAGCGGGGCCAGCCTCAACCGAACCACATGAACTGGGAGAGGAGGAATAGTTCCACAGAGGGAAATGGGAATGCTGCACTCTGGAGAAACCAGGTGCTGGACACCATCCCTTTCCTCCTGGAGTTGATGGATCTATGGTCAAAGTCTGGCCTCACAAGGGACTGGAAAGTTGAAACCCTCCAGTGATCTGGAGTGAACAAGAACATCTGCTCATTTCTCTTCACCCTGTACGTACTATTTTATTTTCTGTGTTCTGCAGAGAGGCAGAACACAGAGCCATGTGGCGAGCCAACATTGGCAAGTGTTAGGTCCTCATTCCTGGGAGATTGGGCAGAATGTCTGTTGCGGTCTGCCCAGCATCCATTTGATTTCTTTGGGGAAATGCTTCCCCCAAACCCCAATTCCTGAATCTATGTAGTTGAGGCAGGATCTTCCTCTTCCCCCAAGCCCCTGTTCCAGGAATGCACCTGTGATCCAGGTGGGGTCAATTAGCATATTCTAGTACCTGGCCACTGTGGTTTTTTCCCAGGTGTAGTCACATGAAATAGGTAAGGTCCTCCTCACCTTTTGGGTTTTTGCTGGGACTTTTAGGAAAAAGGCATTGTCATTGTGCTGAGTCGCAAAGGTGGTAGATGTTAGCCTAGAGCTGCTGGAGGTCACACTTGCCACTGAAGAACAAAGCCAACATAGATGGAAGCAGAGACAGAACAGAGTCTCCATAACATTTTTTCTAAGCATCGGGATCTACCTATACCTGAAGCTCTTCCCCCTTTGACTTTCATTTACGTGAGGGTTTCCATTCTTACTTTGCTCAAGCAGTGTGAGCTGCAATTAGGAGTCCATGTGCCTACAGAGAGGGGTCTGAGAGACCTCTTTAGGTGGTTTATGGGTGTGCATGACAGGGTCATGTGGTATAACACGGCAATGGATAAAGGGGCAGTTTTCAGGGAGGGGGCTTGTGGCTTGGGCCAGGATTGTTGGTTTTGGTGACCATGGGGAGCTCAGGGCATAGCTACTTTGGTAAAGTCAGGGAATGGCCCGGGAAGTGGCTGAAAGGAAACCTAGGCAGGAATGTCAAGAGAAGCATGTGTGGGCACACCAGACACAGAGAGGCTGGGGCCCTGGGAGTGTCAACTCTGTCTCCCCAGGCACAGTTGATGCTCTCCTGTTGGTGTGGTGGTGGGAGGAGTAAGCCACGGCCCTAGAAGCCACTGTCTCCCCGTGGATGCTGCACAAGGCTCAGAGAACACTTGGTGGGTAAGTCTCTGCATCCCACAACGGACACGCCTATTGTAGGAGAGACCCTGGGGCACTTCCTGGGCCCAAGGGGTGCCTTGGTGGGCAGAGCTCTGGTTTCCACTGCAGTGACCGACTGGCTTTGAGTCTACCACCAGAACAGCCCGTCGTTGGCAATGTGACTCTAATAGTCTTATCATTCTGTCCCTTTCTCCTTCTGCCTGGGCATCTGTATGGACAATTAGGGAAAAGACAATTTAATGCTGGAGAAATTAATTGCATTTGCCAAATGGGCTTGAAACACTCTACAGGCTGTTTCACTGTCAACATAACAGATTACGTTACTCAGGAAGTGAATACTGTTGACCGTTGACACAGTCGTCTCTGGCTGCGGATCAGCTGACTTTTGTGGAGCCGTAGGGGGTGGAGAGCGCGGTGTGCAGTGGACAAACATGGTAGTCCTGGGGAGGCACCCGTGCCGCCTTGGGTCCACACTCTCTGTGGGCCAGTCTCTTGGTTCTCATTGTGGAGGGCTTGCCACGTGCCAGGTGTGTGGTGGGATATATTACCGTGAATCGTCACAACGCTTGTGTAAGGAAAGTAATAGCCTTCCCCTTTGACAGATGGGGCAACTGAAGTGCAGATGCTGGAAGTGATTCGCCTACGCTCACCCGGCTGAAACTCACGCTCCCTCCTAGATGCCCAAGGTAGAGTGTGTAGACCTTGGATCCTTAGAGGTAGATCCGACATCCTGAGATTGTGCATGAGGGGCAGGGAAGCAGAAGAGTGTGGCTGGTTAATAGCCCAGACTCTGGAGTCAGCTTTTGGGGGTTCAAATGCTGGCTCTGACACTACCTGGATTATCTTTGAGGAATGAGGTCACCTCTCTGAACTTCAGTTTATCTGTAAAACAGAGGAAAACAATCTGACCTTCCTCTGAGAATTGCTGTGAGGATTATAGGAGACATGTGTGTAAATCACTTAACATGAGGCAAACACTTAGCAAGGGGTAACTTTTATTACGAGTGGGAGTGGGGGAACTGGTTCAGGAAGCAGGGCATAGAATGAGGAGTGGGAGACAGTAGCCAAGGCACCAGGAGAGGGTGGTAAGTTAGTTGTTAAGAAAAATACTGACACCTATCCCTTGATGTCAGGCATGGTCATGGACGTGTGGTGGCCAGTGGAATGCAGGCAAGGCCACGGAGGAGACAGGGTCTCCCCTCAGAGCCTCCAGAAAGAACGCAGCCCTGTGATACCTTGGTTTTAGCCCAGAGGGACCCATATGGGACGTCCGGCCTCCAGCACTGTCAGACAATACATTTGCATTGTTTTAAGCCACTATGTTTGTGGTGATTTGCTACGGGGGCAATGGGAGGCCAATAAAAGTGGGGCCTGCTGTGCTAGGCAGTGCAGAAGAAGACCACTCAGGGCCTCTTGCTCTTTACTCTGAGCCGCAGCTCAAAGCTGAGACCTTCCAGCACCCTGCTTGAGGCCCGGGTTTGCTGGGTGCCGTTCCGGCTCTCCATGGTCCTGAAGGCAAGACCGCTGCGGAGCTTCTGTCACCATCTGACAAGAATCCCCCTGTTCAACAACATGTTCCTTGCTTTCTTTTGAACCCTTGCCCTCGGCATCCTCATGGTCTGGATTTCAATGACAGGCTGTCCAAGGCGGTTCAGTCTCTTTCCAGCACGCTGCCCCGTGTCCTTCCAGCCTCTGCCTCTGCCTGCTTCCAAAAGCACACCCGCATGCTGGAAAGAGACAAATTTTTATGAATTTGTGACAGCAGCCCCCCCACGCCCAGTTGCTGCATAACGAGTTACCCCAAAACATAGAGGCTTAAAACAACACACAGTAGCGTCATTCGTGGGTCAGGAATCGAGGGCTCTCTGGCTGAGGGTCTCTCCTGAGGTTGCAGTGAAGGTGTCAGTGTAAGCTGCAGTCACCACGAGCTTGCTCATGTGGCTGTGGGCAGGGCTCAGGTCCTTGCTGGGGGTGGCTGGAGACAGCAGTTCCTCTCCGTGTGGGTGATAGGACAACCCACAACATGGCACCTCCCTCCTCTCCGAGCAAGGGCTCCAGAGACGGAAACAGTGCTAGAAAGATGGGAGTCACAAGCCCAGGTGACCTGATCTCAGAAGGGGCATCCATCATTTTTGCCACGTTCCATATTTGTTAGAAAGCTGGCTACTAAGTCTAGCCAAAACTTACAGTGCCTCTTGGGGGCACGAACCCCAGGTGGTGGCACTAAGGGCCATCTCAGGGTCTCACCATCACAAGAGGCATGCTGAGATGCAAGGGACTAAAGTCGTGCTGTGTTTATCTGGCGTTCCATTTTACAGATGAGAAAACTGAGGGATAGAAAGCGTAAGTAACACTCCTGAGGTCACTCAGCTCCTAGCAAGTGGCAGGGGCCAGGCTGTCTGGTTCCCGAGTCCTGACTCTCCCACCAGCCTCTTTGGGCTTATAAGGTCTGGTCATGCCCTGCCTGCCAGCGGGATTGGTTTCTTTCTGTTTCCTCCTCCTCCTCTTTGTCTTTCTCACTGTGTTCTTTTCTTTGCCTGTGCTGTTGGCCTCATCATTCCGCCTGCCTACCTCGGCCACTCTTTTTGTTTGTTTTTTAAACTGGGATTTTCCTTTATTAGCAGTGGCACAATCACAACCTACCACAGCCTCAACCTCCTGGGCTCAGGTAACCCTCCTGTATCAGTCTCTGGAGTAACTGGGATTGTAGGCGCATGCCACCAAACCCTGCCAAATTTTTTATTTGTTGTAGAGATGAGATCTCGCTATATTGCCCAGGCTGGTCTTGAACTGCTGGGCTCAAGTGATCCTCCCACCTCAACCTCCAAAGTGCTGGGATTATAGGCGTGAGCCACCGCGTCCAGCCCTGGCCACTCTTTAGTGCTTCTCTCACTGTTTCCTCTTCCATCTCTTTGCCTCGGTCTCATTCTTGACCTCTCATCCTGTTCTTTGACTCCATGTCTGCCTGTGGCCCTGGCTCTGTGCATCTGGTGTGTCCGTGTGTCTCTGTCTGTGTGTGTGTCTGCCTTGAACTCTATCCATGCTTCCCCTGGTCTCTGTCTCCTCATTTCCACTGCTGCCTGTCTGCCTGTCACATGTCTCTGTCTTTTTTATGATTGCTTGTCCCCCCATCCCTCTCTGTCCCTTCCTCCATGAGTCCCCTGTTTTTCCGTCTGTATTCTTCTGTACTCTGTCATCACCCTTCTTCTCAGGCCATGACGAGCCGCCTCTGGTTTTATCCAGTCTAGGAGGCAGTCTTGATTATTTATGATGCTATCACTTATTCATCGTTATCTTTATCATAACATAAAAACAACGGGCTTTGAGCCCCCGCCTGCGGGCAGACAGTGGCCCACCAGCCTCGTCCTCCTGCCATGCAGACGGATGGAACCTCCCTGCTTCTGTTTATCAGACTTCGATACCCATCTCCTTTGGAGACTGTCGGCTCCAATGTTACAATCACAGCAATATTAGAATAACAACTTAAAACCAATCATTTTTATGGGGACGCACACAGTATAAAAAGATCTGCCTATCTGAGGACACATATAACATCAGCAGCGATTGCCCCATAAACCTGTCAGTTAGAGAAACATCCCGGGGAGTCCTTGAACACCAATGCCCAAGTTTAAACAGGGAGAGAGAGAGAGAGGGAAGGAGTTGCGGGAAGGGAGGAGAAGAGGACTTTGCAAATCATTTTTCATGGAGGTCTGGGAAAAAAAATGTGAGTGATCGATACCAGAAGGAGCCAATGGATTGAGTTAAATGGCCCAGGCCTGGCCCCAAGTGATACTTGGCATATGTCTCCTGAAATTATGACAGAGGCTGGGTGAGTTGGAGCCTGGGAGAGGGGGCACTCAGCACGCATGGCCTGGCCAACTCACTTTGGTTCTCATTCTAGATTTTATTCCCCTGAAACAGACCCTTAGATGAAATTTTGTGTGTAAGATTTTTGTTAGGAAGCATTCCCTGGGAAAATCAATAAGGGAGCGAAGAAGGGATGGGAAGGAGAGGGCCATGCAAGGGTGAGGTGCCAAGCGAGGTCCCATGGACCAAAGCTTGTGCTTGGTCCCACAGGGAAGCCCCAGAGATGGTGCGGTGAGCCCCTCTCATTGTTCCCATTCTGAGGAAAGGCAACCAGAATACTGATCCCCCTATACCCAGTGGTTAAGGGCTTCCATGTGGCTTCCTGGCTGCTCCTGGCTCATCATGTGCACAGGCAGAGAGGCTTCCAGCAGCCTGAGTCAGGCCTCAAGCAAAGAGACGCAGGTGTCGGCCACTGGGACAAAGGCACATTGGGCACTGGTGTGCATGAACATGGTAAAGGGGGCCGAGGGGATGTAGATGGTGGGCTGACAGCCTTTGCCACAGGCCCTGGGCAGGGCTTGCATCCAGCTTCAATACTGGGTCTCTGCTGTTCCAACTCTACCTGGGATCAAGGTGGAGGAAGACACCTGAAATTCCCCTGGTGATGGACCCTTGACTCTATTAACTGGGGAGAAGTTTCTTACCTCTGAAGAGTCTGGTGTTCCTGGTCCCTCCTGAGGCTTCCAGGGGAGCGATGAACCTTTTTTTTGTTGTTGTTGGAGTTTCACTCCGTCACCCAGGCTGGAGTGCAGTGGCACAATCATGGCCACCCCAGCGTTGACATGTTGGGCTCAGGCCATCCTTCCACTTCAGCTTTCCAAGTAGCCAGAACTACAGGTGAGCGCTACCACGCCCGGCTAATTTTTTGATTTATTGTAGAGATGAGGTCTCGCCAAGCTGCCCAGGCTGTTCTTGAACCCGTGGGCTCAGGCAATCCCCTCACCTCAGCCTCCCAACGTGCTGGGATTACAGGCTTGAGCCACCAATGATGAATCTTAAGATATAGATTTTCATGCAGAGGAGTTCACCAGCCATCACTCCATGAATGCTCTGGCTCTTCTGACATGATATGAAGCAGACTTCATTCTTGGGCTCAAATCAAACACACTCCCAGGAACAGATAACGGAGCCCAGAGGCATAGGTTGGCAGCAGTTCTTCTGGAGACTGACCGACCGACCGACCGACTAACCAACCAACCAACCAGACCAGAACCTTGACTTGTAAGATGGGCTGGGAGTGGAAGCAGCTTTTAGAGGGTCCAGCTTTTTCCATGGAGTGCCTTTGTGTAAATCAGAGCAAGCGCCCCCTGCTGGCTGGCAGGACACTGCGGGCACAAAGACAACTTTGTCATGGAAGGTGTTTTTTTGGGTAGATTCCGCTCTGGACCAGAGCAAAGGATTTGATGAGGGGAGTGAGGTGGTGGACCTCAGCCCTCCCTCACCCCATCTGTTGGGTGCCATTGTGCAGTGTAAACACGCTGAACAACTGTGCGTGACAGCCTTGAGCTTTTCATGGACAATGTGCTCAGCACAACTAGAAAAAAACTGCTGGTGGTGTACTTCGTGAGGGTGGGGGCCAGGTCAGGATTATTCACCACTGAACCAGTGCTTGATAAAAGTAGGCATTCAAAGGTATTTGTTGAATGCATGCATGAATGAGCGAATTTTATTTATTTATTTATTTACTACATATTTTTTATTTTAAAATTGTGGAGTACAGTTAAGGGTTAGGTATACAAATATGCATTATGCAGGTACCCTTGTTGATGAGGTGTACCCCCCCGTCCCCAGACAGATATCGATTACTGTTAATTCCACCTCCTTTCCCTCCCTGTCCCCACCCCCCATAGTTTTCTGCCACTGTCAATCCTTTTCTTATAGTATTACGATAGTTGTTCAAGGTCCACTTATGAGTGAGAACATGTGATACTCAGATCTTTGTTTCTGTGAGACATCATTCAGTATTATAAACTCTAATTCCATCCAGGTTGCTGTGACATTCATGATTTTGTTCTTTTTTATGGCTGCGTAATATTCCATTGTGTATATGTACCACATTTTTTTAATCCAGTCCTCTTTTGATGGACAGCATGGTTGGTTCCATGATCTTGCTATTGTGAACAATGCTGCGATAAACAT
>CAUYQG010054658.1:0-11431 GCA_963574415.1 Tarsius wallacei | reverse complement strand
GCCTGGGCAACTTGGCGAGACCTCATTTCTACAATAAAAATCAAAAAATTAGCCGGGCGTGGTACTGCACGCCTGTAGTTCCAGCTACTTGGAAGGCTGAGGCAGAAGGATCGCCAGGCCCAGCAGGTCAAGGCTGCGATGGCCGGGAGCGGCCACTGCACTCCAGTCTGGGCGACAGAGTGAGACTCCAACTCAAAAAAAAAAAAAAATCCATAATAATTGAACTACAAGGAAATGCGTAGACAAAAGCAAGAATCAAAGAGTAGAGAATTACAGCAAAATCACAGATGGCAAACTAGACTACTGCAATTAGAAAAAATTTATTCTTATTGGAATATAATTTTTGAGGACACACACACACACACACACACACACACACACACACTCTTTTATTTCAACATTATATCAAAACAAAAGCATTCCTGAAAAAGAAACAGTGAAGATAAAAGCTAAAGTGGATACTTGAGCTGGGAATGGAATTCAAACCATGTAAGCTAAATGTGCTTAAGGTTTGTCAACAGACTTGTCCATAAATAATTTTTATGACATTTCTAGAAAATCACTGATTCCTGCTTCTTCAATTTTTTATAAATTGTACACTATTGAGTGTTACAGTAACAAAATACTATATTCAGTACATATGTTTCATATTATCAATTTATAGGCTAGAAGCCTATGATCAATGGTAAAATGATTATATGAACAGATTCAAGTATTCCTGCCCTCAAGAAGCTTATTTATCATTCTCTTACTCCCTCCCCTCCTCATAGCATAGTGCCTTGCACAGTAGTAACACAACAAAATATTCTGAAATTTAAAATAGATAACATCAACTACTATTTGTTAAACATATCACACTCTAGGCATTATGTCAATAAGGAAACAAGTCTCTTTAACTCTTAACTACAATCCTATGAGGTGGGTATTGTTTGAGTAGGAAACAGATCTTTAGCAAGCAAACTACTCAAGATGACAGAGCTATAGAGTGAAACATCCAGATTTGGTCTGATTTCAATACTTAGGCATTTAATAACAAGTAATTCAAAAGACCTTATTTTAAGCAGCAGCTTTAATCTTCATCTAACTTTTTTCCTATCTTTTTTTCAGAGGCTCACTCTGTTGTCCAGGCTGGAGTGCAGTGGCATGATCGTAGCTATCACAGCCTCAACATGCTGGGCCCAGGCAATTTTTCCACCTCAGCCTTCCTAAGAAGCTGGGACTACAGGCACATGCCACCATGCCCAGCTAATTTTTTGATTTATTATTTCTTAATTTTATTATTATTTTTAATTTTTTTATTTATTGTAGATTGAGGTCTCACCATGTTGCCAAAGCTGGTCTTAAACTCCGGGGCTCAAGCAATCCTCACATCTCAGCCCCCTCAAAGTGCTGGGATTACAAGTGTGAGCCACTGTGCTCAGCCACCTTTATCTACCTTTAAAACAAAAAAACCCCATCATGAACTGTGTGTCCCCCTCCCCAATTCATATGTTTTCATTGTAACCCTCAATGCATTAATATTAAGAGTTGGGGCCCTTGGGACACAATTAGATCATGAAAGTGAAGCCCTCATGAATGGGATTAGTGCCCTTACAGAAACAGGAGATCTCTGCTCTCTACCATGTGAGGCTACAGCAGGATGACCATTTACAAACCAGAAAGTGGATGCTGACCAAACACAGGATCTGCAGGCGCCTTGACATCAGACTACCCAGACTCCAGAACTATGAGAAATGGTTGCTGTTTAAGACACCCAGTCTATGGTAATTTGTTAGCTAAACTGAGGAAGATACCAGGAATGCCTCTTTTCCATTATTTACTGACCCAATGTTAAAGTGACAATGCATAATATGCAGACAAAAGATCTCTGAGCTGGTGGCATGGCAGTCTTAAAAGTTTCTGCACATTGCAAGAGAATTTGCAATAGTCTTATGAACTCAATTTATGCACAATTAAAAATTATTGTCTAATATTTTAGGCCACAGCTTAAAAAAAAACACAAATCTTTTGAAAACCACACTCTAAGAATAAATAAAAAGTAAACAAGAAGGTATGAATTTCTTAATGGTAATAAGAATAAAAAGGTCAATTTGGATCAACAGAAGGTCAATTTGCATTTATTATTTTCTAAGAAATATAGAAAGCAGTTTGGCAACATGTAACCCGGACCTTAAAGATCAAGTCTTTGATCCCAAAAATTGTACCTCTAGGAAAATAAGAGAGGGTACACAAAGAAAACCAGAAATTATTTATAAAAAGTTGTGAATTATTTTTACATGTTATACTTAGTCACCTTCAAAGTACTCTCCATTTGATACAATACACCTATTGAAATGCTTTTTCCACTGCTCAAAAAAGTTTTTAACTCATCGATTTTGATGCCTTTTAGTGCTTCTGCCACTTTGTTTCACGGCTTCCACAACAGAGAAATGTTTCTCTTTGAGGAATATTTTCCATCCAGGGAAACAAAAAAAGTCACTAGGGGCAAGATTGGGTGAACAGGAAAGATGGGGTATGGGGTCAAGCTGTTTTCAGTCAAAAACTGCTAAATACTCAGGACAGTGTAGGCAAGTGCGTTGTCATGGTGGAAGAACTAGTCACCTGTTTGTCACAACTCAGGATGTTTCTTTTGCAAATTGTGACACAACCATCTCAAAACTTCCAGATAAAAGCTTTGGTTGACTGATCTGTAGAAACAAATTCAGAGGGTAATACAAGGGACCCATCCTCCAAAAGATAATTCTGGGATTTTTTGGAGGGTT
Source organism: Tarsius wallacei (assembly GCA_963574415.1). Taxonomy (NCBI): domain Eukaryota; kingdom Metazoa; phylum Chordata; class Mammalia; order Primates; family Tarsiidae; genus Tarsius; species Tarsius wallacei. The sequence goes on along the minus strand of CAUYQG010054658.1, from coordinate 8,669 downwards.
CCCCCCCATAGTATTTGGCATGTGGATAAGAACTTACATGTATATATGTTTAATATTACACTGCAATACTGAAAAACCAGAAATAGCTTAAAAATAATAAAATGAAGTACTAGTTTATTTGAAATTCTACAATCTCCCCCTTCCCACACAAATGTATTAAATAATAATAATGAGGCTGGGTGTGGTGGCTCACACCTGTAATCCCAGCACTTTGGAAGACCAAGGTGAGAGGACCACTTGAGGTCAGGAGTTCAAGATCAGCCTGGACAACATAGTGAAACCCTGTCTCTACAAAAAACTTAAACAATGAGCTGGGCGTGGTGGCATGCGCATGTAATTCCAGTTACTCAAGAGGCTGAGGCAGAATGATTGCTTGGGCCCAGCTGCTCAAAGCTACAGTGAGTCATAATCTCACGACTGCACTCCAGCCTAGGTAACAGAGCAATACCCTATCTCTGAAAGTAATAAATAAAATTAATAAAGAAATTTTTGTGCTGAATAGTTTGCAAGTTCAAGTTCATAGTGCCAAGGACTGTCATTGGCAAATTCTCTTCTGGAAGGACCCTCAACCTTCATGGCATATTAGCACTGCAATAGCACAGTGGTTTGCACTTGTAGTCTCATCTACTTGAGTGGCTGAGACTGGAGGATCATTCGAGCCCATGAGTTTGAAACCAGCCTTGGCAACATAATAAGACCCTGTCTCTAAAAAAAAGAAGACCCCCCCCACTGGGAATATACCCTGAAGAACTCAAATCACTCTATAAAAAAGATACCTGCACACGTATGTTTATCGCAGCATTGTTCATAATAGCAAGATGATGGAACCAACCATGCTGTCTATCAAAAGAGGACTGGATTTTAAAAATGTGGTTCTTATACGCCATGGAATATTACACAGTCATAAAAAAGAACAAAATCATGAATTTCGCAGCAACCTGGAGGGAATTAGAGTTTATAATACTGAGTGATCTCTCACAGAAATAAAGATCTGAGTATCACATGTTCTCACTCATAAGTGGACCTTGAACAACTACCATAATACTATAAGAAAAGGATTGACAGTGGCGGGAAACTATGGGGGGGCAGGGAAGGGAAGGGAGGTGGGATTAACGGTAGTCAATATCTGTCTGGGAAAGGGGGACACACCTCATCAACAAGGGTACCTGCACAACGCATGTTTGTATACCTAACCCTTAACTGTACTCCACAATTTTAAAATAAAAAATATATATTTAAAAAAAGAAGAAAAATGATATCTCTACATTTAAGTGAATCTGTCTTGCTATTTATTTCATGAATGGAATAAAAGAAGAAGGCTCACAAACTGTGCTAAGACAAACTATCCCAATGTTTAAAAGGAAGCATCACCATAAATAGGTTCACACCCAACTCAAGAACTCATGAAATCTCTGCAATAAAAATGTGACCAAAAGCACAAAATAAGAAGAAAATAATGCTGTCTGAGATAAGTGAAAAAACACTTCACAACCTGGATTTAAACACATGACTATAGTAAAAAATCCAGAAATTTTCAATTCAGAGGGCAAGAAATCTACATTTCTGTTTACCTAGTATACTACAATCAATACCAGGGTTTATTTAACTAAATTGGTTGTGAGAGGAGGAGAAGGACTTAAGCACAGACAGAGGTTTTAAGTATGGTTTGCTGAGGAATTACTGCCCTATTCCCCCTAAAATGCTCTAATGGTCTTCAATATTGCTCCTTTGTAGCACTTAACGTATTGTAATTAAAAATTATAAAAGAAGCTATTCAGTGTCTGTCTCTACTGCCAGACTACAAGTGGTAGGAAAACAGAAATCACGTCTGCTTTGTTCATTGAGCACACCCCAATTATTCAGTAAACTGCCTTGACACATAGTTGGCAATTACTAAATATTGCTCAGTGACAGTATTCACAAAGGTATGAAAGAAATAGGAACATTCATTCACCCAGTGAAAACTGATACAACCTCTTGGAAGTACACTGAATATATATTTTGGCCTAATGCCCAATGGCTAAGATTTTAAAAATCAATATTTACCTGAAGCCAAATAGAACCATCACAGAATGACCTCCTAGATCAGAGATCATTATTAAATATTCTTAAATACTAAAAAACATTACATATGATTAAATGTATTAATGTATTTAAAGTTTAAAATGTTATAAATTTACTAATAATTTTAGTGGTTACAGGTGGGGTGTGGTGGTTCACACCTGTAATCCTTGCACTTGGGAGGCCAAGGTAGGAGGATCGCTTAAGCCCTGAAGTTGAGACCAGCCTGGGCAACATAACAAGACCACGTCTCTACAAAAAATAAAAAAAATTAGCCATTTGTGGTGGCACACATGGGAGGAGGCTGAGATGGGAGGACCATATGAACCCAGGAGGTCAAAGTTATGGTGAGCCGTGATTATGCACTCCAGCCTGGGCAATGGAGTGAAACCCTGACTTAAATATATATATATTTAGTGGTTATTTTGTTTAATTGTATGAATACTAGAACACAAATAATAATATAATGAATAGACAAAATCTAATCGCTATTAATCTGCCTAATATTATTATTTAAAAATTTATAAACATTTGTTAGCTCAAAAAGGCTATACACCAACACATACATGGACAACTGACTTTTGACAGAAATGCAAAAGCAATTCAGTGGAGAAAGTATATTGTCTCATCCCATTCACAATAGCCATTAAAAAAAAGAAAAACCTTGGCATCCACCTAACCAAAGAAGTGAAAGATCTTTATAACAAGAACTACAAAACACTGCTCAGATAAATCAAAGATGACACAAACAAATGAAAAAACATTCCATGCTCATGGACTGGAAGAATAATATTGTTGATGTCCATCCTACCCAAGACAAACAACAGACTCAACTCAATATCCATCAAATACCAATATCATTTTTCTCACACCTGGAATCTACAACACAGAAATTCATATGGAAACAAAAAAGAGCACAAATAGCCCAAACAATCCTCAGCAAAAGGAACAAAGCAGACGGTATCACACTTCCAGATTTTAAACTTTACTGCAAGACTACAGTAACCAAAACTGCCTGGTATTGGTACAAGAATAGGCACATAAGCCAATGGAACAGGACAGAGATTCCGGAAGCAAAAACTCAGTCTCTCAACCAACCCATCGCTGCGTTTTTTTTTTTTTTTTTAAAGCTAAGTAAATTGGTGTCGGGGAAGAGACCACTATGTATAGTCCAACTTTATATTTAGCTGTATTCGTTTAGTTAGTCTATTTGGGTGAAAGCATTATGGATAATCTTTACTGTCTTTGTATTTCTCTGTGTTTACTGACTTTTTTTTTGGTGTTTGTAAATGATATATTAATATTAGTTTCAGGGAAAAAGAAAATCTGTACAGAGAGGTTAAGCTCCCCCACCTCCAACACCAGGGACGTCCCTGATGAAGCTGGAATCCTAAAAGGGCAGAAGAGTCAGCTGCCGCCTAGGTCTCTCAAGCCCTGAGCATCCTCGTGGATAGGTTGCTTGAGAGCTGCAGAACTCGGGCGCCGACTGCCCTATGGGGAGCCCCACCCCGCCGCCACAGTTCTCCATTTCTATTGCGCGAGCGTGAGAACAGCCTTGCATGGGGGATGGGGAGGTGGGACATAGTTTTGGGCTCAGACTCCAGGCAGGCTGAGCTTAGATGCAGCTGTGTAGGGGGGTGCCGAGAAGGGCCAGGTGCCCGGCACACACAAACAGGAGTCCCCTTCATCCAGCGGGAAGTGGAGTCTGCTGTCTAGTCCTCCCACTCACCACAGCGAGAGCCACAGGTTCAGCTTGTTTGTTGCCAGGAGCCAGTGAGAGAGCGTCTGGGATCATTCATCGAATAATCCTGCCTCTCTCCATGCTTGTAAACAGCTATATAGTCCCATCCTTTGTTTAAACAATGTCTTTATCTCACAAGCGTAGGTCGTTCAGAAAATATTGAGATATAGGAATAACACGATTACGTGGTCAGACCTTCTCAAACAGATCTTCCTTGGTTGTCTCTCGAGCATTCAAGATGCATAGACTATTTTATGTTACCTTTTTTTCCCCTGATGGTCAGATGACTAGATTTCTAAGCCATCCCTTTTTACAATGTGCATTACCTCAGTTAAACGCAGACTAGTTTCCACCTCTAGCCACAGGAGGGCGCAGAAATACATTAACAAGTGAAGTTTGGTATAAAATGTTTGGGACGTCCTCACTTGGGTTGAGAAGAAAACCGTGGGGTGTGTTGTCCTCTGACAAGTGTAGGGCAGCGCTGTCCAATAGAGCTTTTTTGATGATGGTAATGTCCAGTATCTGTGTTGTCCAGCACCATCAGCTAGTAGCCACATGTGGATACCCAACCCTTGAAATGTGGCTAATGAAACTGAAAAAAATTCATTCAGCCTCACCTGTGGCCCAGCCTGGGGTACAGTGGCACAATCATGGCCACCGCAGCCTCTACCTGCTGGGCTCATGCAATCCTTCTGCCTCAGCCTTCCAAGCAGCTGGAACTACAGGCATGTACCACCATGCCTGACTAATTTTTTCATTTATTTATTGTAGAGATGAGATCTTGCCAAGTTGTCCAGGCTGGTCTCGAACCCCTGGGCTCAGGCAATCCTCTCGTCTAGGCCTCCCAAAGTGTTGGGATTATAGGCGTGAACCATTGTACCCAGCCAGAAATGAATTTTTAATTTTAGTAGATTTAATGACAAATTTAAATAGACACATGTGGCTAATGGCAGCCATATTGGACTGTACAAATCTAGAGTATTGGACTCTAAGAATATTGTTTTTTCTGAATGGCTTTAGAAATTGGCATTTAAATGACTTTGAAACTAAAAATACCTTAATAGATGAAGGAAGCTAACGTTGGTCAGCTTCTGTGCCAGGTATACTTATATTCCCTTCTCATTTAGCCTCTCACTGGAGAGATGGATATTACTTGCCCATTTTATGAAAGAAGCAGACTCAGAGGGATGATAAAAACGGGCCCAAAGTCATCAAGATAGTCGTCGAGCTAGATAAACCCATCTAACATTTATTGAGAACGTACAATATGCCAATACATATTTCAGCTAAGCACTGTTATAGACACTGGGAATATGTAATAGAAACCAGTGCTTGATATGGGAACCTCTTTTAGCAGGTGCTGTCATTCTGTCCAGTGTAGCATTTTCTGATTTACCTGAGGATGATTCACACATTTAGTACATCATATTGTCAGAGGTGAAAGGTGATTACCTTATCACCATCTCTGATGTATGAAATTCTCTAATCACCATGAGCTCCGATGTAGGCAGGGACATCATTGGGTTTGCCTCATTTCTCGAACAATACTTTTAGCCCAAGAGAGTTCCCAAGCCATTTCATGTTTCACTGATTCTGGGACTCACTCTCTTCCTCCCCCCTATTTTTTAACATTTCTGAATTCAGGTTTCGTCTGATAGTCAATAGCATGTAATAGCATAGTTGGCGGCATTTTTTCTAGTTTTATATCTAAAATAATGGTGTGTCTTGTAATCATGGCACTTTAGACTAGATGAAATATGGTCTGTGTAACTTAAGAATATCACACCTGTAATCCCAGCATTTTGGAAAACCAAGGCATGAGGATTGCTTGAGCCCAGGACTTTGATACCATCCTAGGCAGCATAGGGAGACCTTGTCTCTACAAAACAATTTTAAAAATTAGCCAGGCGTGGTGCCACATGCCTATAATTCCAAATTCTTGGGAGGCTGAGGTTGGAGAATCACCTGAGCCCAGGAGGTTGAGGCTGCGGTGAGCTGTGGTAGTGCCACTGCACTCCATCCTGGGCAACAGAGTGAGACCCTGATTTTAATAATTGAAAACACTTACCTTTATATTTATTATAATATATATCTTGAATGTCCCTCAGAGGCAGACAATGACCTTATTATGATTCTAAATCCAGCTTAGAATATTAAATTGCATGTGCCATAACCAATACTTCCCCAAGTGACCAAAGCATGTCATGCAACACAAAAACTCAAAAATTTCTACTGCAGCACCCTCCCTCCCCCATATAGAATTGAAGGTTAGCAGATTCATCTTAGGCAAAGTTGGAGGGTGGGGACAGATTTGTTTGTCTTGAGAGTTTCCCATCATTTTTCTTCATTTCTCTTCTTCAGATACTCAAAGTTTTAAAGTAACTTCTCTGTGATATCTTCACCCTTTCTTTCCTCTCTTGTCCCCACTTCTATCAGCTACACGTGAGAGTAAATTCATTCCAGGAATATTTTGTCATGAAGATTTATGAACAAGGAAATCACTTGATACCAGTGCTGTGTAGGTATTTTTTGTTGTTTGTTTGTTTGTTTTGAGTCAGGTTCTTGATCTGTCGCCCAGGTTGGAGTTCAGTGGCACGATCATGGCTTTTCACAGCTTCCAACTCCTGGGCTCAAGTGATTCTCCTGTGACAGCCTCTCGAATAGCTAGGACTACAGGTATGTGCCACCACACCCGGCTAAATTTTTTTACCTTTTGTAGAGACAAGGTCTTGCTATATGCTTAACAACCAGCTTGGCGGGGGGCGGGGACTGCGGAAGAAGTCTTGATTTGTAGCATTTACCAATTTTAGTGGTGTAAATATTCCCACAGTGGCTAATTTCAAGCTATCAACATGACATCAGTCACCTTGTGAAACTTCTGAAAACTTCTCAATTAGCTTCCCTGAGCCAATATGACCCTGCTCCAGCACACCCGTGCTTGGTACAGATCTGATTTTTCTAGTCTATTGCCAGAATCCTGTGATGGTCGCTAGTTGCCTCCAGGGTTAAATCCAACTTCTCCAGCTTGATGTTTAAGAGCAGGGGATGATCCATGACTCATGGATGCTGACGCTTATGCAGTGTGGGAGCCTTTTTTTAAATTCAGGGTCTCACTCTGTTGCCCAGGCTGGGGTACAGTGGCACAATCACGATTCACTGCAGCCTCAGCCTCCTGGGCTCAGGTGATCCTTCTGCATCAGCCTCTTGAGTAGCTGGGACTATAGATGCTTGCCACCACTCCTGACTAATTTTTTGATTTTTTGCAGCGATAAGGTCTTGTCATGCTGCCTAGGAGGGTCTCGGACTCCTGGGGTCAAGTAATCCACGGGGCCCTCTTTATGAACAATAGTACAAACTTCATAGCACAACATTAGATACAAAAATGAATACTTATCTGGAATGAGAAAATAAATCATAACAAATTATAATTGTTAAAAAGCTGGCAAATACCAGAAACATCACAAAATCTGTAAAAATCATGTAATATGATTGGAAAGAATTTTCCACAGATTTGCTTCTGGTTCTGTGCCTTTTGAACCTTGTTTTTTGTCCACTACCTACATCTGGCGCCAGATATCCTAGGACATGGTTGTATTGGGATATGCCCTCTGGCAGTGAGCTGTAGGAGTATCCGTGGGAGCCATTCCTATTTGGATGGCTAATCAATGACTTAACCGTTCATGGAAGTAATTGCCGTTCATGGACGTAATGTATGTCTCTGAACTCTAGCGAAATGTATCTATAACTCAACTTCCCCTTAGCTGGGTCCTCAAAATGTCTGTGGCCATCCCGTGATAGGAAGTGTATCAGTCAGGGTTACACTGGCCCAAAGTCATCAAAGTAGTCATCAAGCTAGATAAGCCCATCTAACACTGAGTAAGAACCTGCAAAATGTAGACACTGGGAAGCTATAGTAGAAACCAATACTTGATATGGAGACCTTTTTAGCAGATGCTGTCATTTTGTCCTATGTAGCATTTTCTCATTTACCTGAGGATGGTTTGTACATTTAGCACATCGTATTCTCAGAGTTGAAAGGGGTTGCCACGAGAGATCTAGAATAAAGGATTCATTATAGGGGTCTGATATTATGCCACGGTGGGAGCTGGTGGAGGAGTGTGTGTAGGCTGTTGCCTCCGTGTCTGTCATTGAACCTGAAGTTGCTGTAGGTCAGCAGACCAGCACTTAGGAAGGAGAGCTGAATGTGGATGAACTGGGACCCACAAGAGTAATTGGAATGCTTGGGGACAAAGTGGAATCTGTGGCCCACCTCTCCTCGCCACCCGCCATGATGTCGTAGACCTGTCTGAGAAGAGAAGCTGATACTCTTGGCCATGGAGCTGCACATGCATTTGGCCCGGGCTTTTGAAGTTACTGTGGGCCTGAGTGCTGCCCAGTGCCACCTGGGTGAGGGGTCATATTAGTGACACTGTGTGCGAGCTGTCACGGTGTCTGGGCCCCTAGACCAACCTTCAGAGCTTCAAAAATATGTCCACTGGTGTAGATATGCCTTTCACCTCACATACAAAATGTCTCCAGTGGCCAGCGCTAATCTGGAACCACACAGGGCCGAGACTTCTAGGAAACAGAGTTCTAGCTTAGCTAAGTGGATACAGCATGAAGCCACCATAGGGCGTGGGATGGAGGGGAAGTTGGAATGGAAAGAGATGGCGTTCTTAACTGCTTAAGCATTTTACTTTTGCACATTTTAAACATATGGCAAGCCGGGCTCGGTGGCTCAGCCTGTAATCCCGCGCCTTTGGGAGGCTGAGGTGAGTGGATTGCCTGAGCCCGCGGGTTCGAGACCCGCCTGGGCAAGCGAGACCTCATCTCTACAATAAATCAAAAAATCAGCCGAGCGTGGTAG
>CAUYQG010054657.1:0-24612 GCA_963574415.1 Tarsius wallacei | reverse complement strand
TATTAATAATGGCCATTCTTACTGGGGTTAGGTGGTATCTCAATGTGGTTTTGATTTGCATTTCTCTGATGATTAGAGAGGCTGAGCACTTCTTCATGTGTCTGTGGGCTGCCCATATATCTTCTTTTGAGAAGTGTCTACTCATGTCTTTTGCCCACTTTTTAATGGGGCCGTTTGTTTTTTTCCTTTCGGCACATTTGAGTTCCTTGTAGATCCTGGATGTTTAGGCCATTGTCAGATACACAGTTGGCAATTTTTTTTTCCCATTCTGTGGGCTGTCTCCCCACTCTCTTTATGGTTTATTTTGCTTTGCATAAGTTTTTCAGTTTGATGAGTTTTCACTTGTCTATCTTATCTCTTATGGCATGAGCACTTGGGGTTTTGATCAGGAATTGGTTGCCAGTTCCAATTTCCATAAAGATGTCTTCTGCATCTTCTAAGGTTCGTATAGTTTGAGGTTTTACGTTTAGGTCTTTGATCCATTTATAGTTGATTTTTGTGTATAGTGATAGGTAGGTGTCCTGTTTCAATCTTTTGCATGTGGTCAGCCAGTTTTCCCAGACCATTTATTGAATAGGTTCTCCTCTCCCCAGTGGTTGTTGGTGGAGGCTTTGTCAAAGATGAGTTTGTTGAGAAATTGAGGTTTTGCTTTTGGTTTCTCTATGCTGTTCCATTGGTCCATATGCCTATTCTTGTACCACTACCAGGCTGTTTTGATTATTGTAACTGTGTAGTAAAGTTTCAAGTTTGGAAGTGAGATACCTCTTGCTTTGTTTCTTTTGCTACGGATTGTTTTGGCTATTCATGGATGTTTATATTTCCATATGAATTTCTGTATTGTAATTTTCAGATCTAAGAAGAATGATGTTGATAATTTAATGGGTATTGCATTGAATCTGTAGATTGCCTTTGGTAGGATGAACATCTTAACAGTGTTGATTCTTCCTATCCATGATCATAGACTATTTTTCTATTTGCTTGTGTCTTCTTGGATTTCTTTGAGCAGTGTTTTGTAGTTTTCATTGGCAAGGTCTTTCAGTTCTCTGGTTAACAAGATAGATGCCAAGGTATTTCATTTTTTTGGTGGCTATTGTGAATGAGATTGGTTCTCTGCCTGCATGTTGTTGTGTATAAGAATGCAACTGTCTTTTGCACATTTATTTTGTACCCTGAGTCTTTGCCAAAGTCTTTTATCAGTGAAAGCAGGTTTTTGACAGATTCTCATGGATTTTTGAGGTATAGTATCATATCATCAGCAAAGAGGGATAACTTAACTTCCTCTTTTCCTATTTGGATACCCTGATTTTCTTCTCTTGTCTAATTGCTCTAGCTAGGACTTGCAGCACAATGTTAAACAAGAGGAGTGAGAGTGGGAAGTCTTGTGTTGTTCTGGTTTTCAGGGGATATGTTTCCAGTTCCTGTTTGTTTAGCAATATACTGGCTGTGGGTTTATCGTAGATGGTACTTACTATTTTGTGGTCTATTCCTCCTATGCCTAGGTGTTTGAGGGTTTTTATCAAGAAGGGATGCTGGATTTGATCAAAAGCTCTTCCTGCATCTAATGATATAATCATGTGGTTCTTGTTTTTACATCTGTTGATGTATTTGATTACATTTATGGTCTTGCTGATGTTGAACCAGCCCTGCATCCTGAGAATGGAGCCTACTTGGTCATGGTGAATGATTTTTGAGATGTGCTGTTGGATCCTATTTGCTAGAATTTTGTTGAGAATTTTTGCATCTATCTTCATTAGGGATATTGGCCAGTAGTTCTCTTTTTTTTGTTGGATCTTTGCCTGGTTTGGGTATCAGTGTAATGTTAGCTTCATAAAATGATTTGGGGAGAATTCTGTCTTTTTCAATTGCCTGGAATACTTTCAATAGAATTGGTATCAGCTCTTCTTGTATGTTTTGTAGAATTCCATGGAAAGCCATATGGTCTAGGGCTTTTTTTTTTTTTTTTTTTTTTTTTGTAGTTTTCTTATGACAAAGTCAATTTCCTGGATTGTTATTGGTCTATTTAGTGCCTCAATGTCTTCTTGTTTCAACCTTTGGAGGTTGGTGATGTCAGAAAGTCCTCCATTTCACTTAGGTTGTCTTGTTTGTTTCCACACAGGTGTGCATAGTAATCTCTGATAAATGTATGTCTTTCTTTGGAGTCAGTTGTGATTGAATCTTTTGCATTTCTGATTGTGTTTATTTGGGCTTTTCTCTTTCAAAGAGCCAGGTTTTGTTTGTTGATTTTTTTCTATGATATTTTTGTCTTCTATGTCCCATATTTTGGCTTTCACTTTGGTAATCTGAATTCTTCTGCTAAAGTTAGGGTTTTGATGGTCTTGTCTTTCCAGCTCCCTTAAGTGATTTGTTAAGCTGTTAACTTGTGATATTTTCATTTTCTTGATTGTGTTGTAGATATATAAATTCCCCTCTTAGAACTGATTTCATGGCATAGCAGAGGATTTGGTAGGATGTTTTTTCATTTTAATTTGCTTCCAGGAATCTTTTAATTTCTGTTTTGATTTCTGTGTTGACCCGGTAGTCGTTCAACATCATGCTGTTTAGTGTCCATGTCTTTGTGGGTTTTGGAGGAATTTTGTTGGTGTTGATATTTATTTTTATTCCACTGTGGTCTGAGAAGGTGCATGGCAATATTTCGATCTTATAAAATTTGTTTATGCTTGATTTATGGCCAAGGATGTGTTCAATCTTAGAGTTCGTTCCCCGTGGTGATGAGTAGAATGTATATTCCATGGTTGTTGGGTGGAGTATTCTGGAGGTATCTATGAAGTACATTTGGTCAAGTGTCAAGTTGAGGTTCTGGATCTCTTTGTTGATTTTTTGCCTTGATAATCTGTCTAGGGTTGTTATTGGGGTATTTAAATTCCTGGCTATAATAGCTTTGTTAAGTTTACTTAGTAGATGCTTTATAAACACTGGTGCTCCTGTGTTCGGTGCATATATGTTTAAGATGAGTATTTCTTGTTGATGGATTGAACCTTTTATCATTATATAGTGTCCTTCCATATCTTTTTAAATTTTTGATAGCTTAAAGGTTTTGTCTGATATTAAGATCATGATTCCTGCTTTTTTTTGTGATCCATGACCTAGAAACTCATTTTCTATTCTCTAACTTTGAGTCTGTGTGCATCTCTTGTGGTGAGATGAGTTTCCTGGATGCAGCAAATTATTGCATCATGGTTTTTTATCCAGTTTACCATTCTGTGTCTTTTCAGTGATGCATTTAGTCCATTCACATTCAGACTGATTATTGAAATGTGATTGTTTATCCCCTTCATGAAGTTTTTATAAAGTTTTTTCTTTGTTTGTTTTCTTTTCGCTTTTGGGTTGATATATGCATGTGTTTTCCAGTTTGCAGTCACAATGTATTCTCTGCTGATGCTGTGGTCTGATGTTCTCTTGGGAAGTGTGTGGTCATTTGTTTTTCTTTCTTCTGTGCTTAATACCTTTTTATTTTTTTTGAGTTGGAGTCTCACTCTGTTGCCCAGACTGGAGTGCAGTGGCCGCTCCTGGCCACCGCAGCCTCGACCTGCTGGGCTCCTGCCCTCCTTCTGTCTCAGCCTTTCAAGTAGCTGGAACTACAGGTGTGCTACCACACCCAGCTAATTTTTTGATTTATTGTAGATATGAGGTCTCACCAAGTTGCCCAGGCGGGTCTCGAACCCGTGGGCTCAGGCAATCCACTCACCTCAGCCTCCCAAGGCACGGGATTACAGGCTGAGTCACCGAGCCTGGCAATACCTTTTTAAATATCTGCTGTATAGCTGGTATGGAAGCTGCATAATATTTTAGGGACTTAATGTTGGGAAGGATTTTGATTCTCCAACACTGATGAAGCTGAGTGTGACTAGGTAGAAAATTCTTAGTTGAAATTGTTTATCTTTGAGGACTTTTAATGTTGGACTCCAGTCCCTTCTATCTTGTAGTGTTTCTACCGATAGGTCTGCTACTATTCTGATTGGTTTTCCCCAGTAGGTAGTCTGACCTTTCTCTCTGGCTGCCTTTAGGATTTTTTCTTTTGTGCCTACTTTGTGTAGGCAAATTACTATGTGTCTAGGGGTTGGTCTTCTAATTTGATGTCTTTCGGGTGTTCTCTGTATCTCTTGTGTCTGGATGGTAACATCTCTCATGAGATGGGAAAAGTTTTCTTGGATAACCTCCTGGAATTCTTGCTCCAAAGCATTCTCTATTTCCCTTTCTTCTTCTGGGATATAATCACACATCTCTTGGAGGCTTTGTTCTTTCTTTCTGTGTTTTCTTTCTATGTTTTTTACAGATTGGGTTAATTCCATGTTTTGATCTTCAAGTTCTGAGATTCTTTCTTCTGCTTGATTAATTGTGCTTTCCATGTTTGTCATCTTATTTATTTCTTGGGTGAAATTTTTTATGGCCAAAATCTCTGTTACAAGTTCTTTCAGTGTTGCATCTTGTCTTTCTCAAGTTTTATTCACTCTTTCTATCCATTCCCTAATCCCTGTTATTTTCTGGGGCCAGTCATTGGTGACTTCCATTGTTTGGGCTCTCAGGTCTGTTTTTTCAGGTGTTTTCTCTTTGTAACATTAGGAATTACCTGTGTTCTTTCATTGATTTTTCCTCATTTGTGACAGATCTCTTTCTTTTCTCTTTAGTTCCATTATTCAGTGACAGTGGGAGAGTCTTTCACTACTGATGTTTGTTCAGCCATTTATTCTTCCCATATCAGGGCTCTGAATTTGTTCTATTTTGAAACAGTACTGTCGGTGGGAAGCTTTACTGTTTCTTATAGTTTTGAGAGTCAAATAAGGTGGAGGATGGGGAGCTAGGCTTCAGAAACTACTGTAAATCACAATGTTCACTTATTGTGGTAGGCTTTTCCTGAGACCCACTCCCCACCACCACTCTATATGACAATGCAATGGGTATGTGCGTGTACTCACTGAGTCCAAGATATAGTAACAGCCATGGGGAAAACAGAGAAAAGGAGAATGAAATAAGACGTACTCCAGACTGGGTGACAGAGTAAGACTCCAACACTCAAAAAAAGAAAGGAAGAAAGAAGATGGACCTAAGTTTAAAAAAAAAAAAACACAGAACAATGAGAGCAGAAACCAAAGCAAAAAACAATTACACACACACACACACACACACACACACACCAAAAGAAAGTGGAATAACAAAGCAAAACAAAACAAAAAACACCACCAACAACAAAAAAATAGGTAAACCAAACACACATACTCCAAAATGAAAGGAGAAGGAAAAGAGAAAAAGAAAAAAAGGAATTCAAATCAAGCCCTCACACATGTATTCATACACACATTAAACTAAAAAAAAGAGAAGAACAAGAAAGCAAAAGAACAAACAAAAAAACTGAAAGATGAACACTCAATTCTTCATGTACACAAATAAACAGAAAACAAAAAAGAAAGGAAAAAACAAAAGAAAAAGAAAAAGAGAGAGTGGAGAGATGCAGATCGAACTCTCACATACACATTCATGTAAAAAGAAAAAATATTTAAAAATTAAAAATCAAACGAAAAGAAACTGCCCTCTTGTGGCAGTTTCTGTAGTTGTTCCTTGCAGCTGCCCCTCTACTGTCTCCTGCAGAGCTTTGGCCTCATTTGCAATCTCCCTAGAGCCCCACCCAAGGAAAGAGAGGGGCCAGTGGTGGTGGCTGGGGCTTCTGTCCTTCCCTCCCACTCTAATATGGTCAGGGGGATCCCCTCCAGTGGGGAGGTGCTAGATCGTCTATCCCCCAGGTATTGGCAGGGTCACCCCAGCCAGACTTATCCTGGAATGGAGTCCTCTTTGTGCAGTTGACTTCCAAGCTCCACCTAGGTTCATCCTTCTCAGTCATGTTCCAGCTGTATGGGTCTGACTTTCAGAGGATTGCATGGAGGGAGGTGGTTGGGTCAGCCTAGGACTCACTGCTGATCTGATCTCTTCAGGGGTCTTCCTTGTCCTTTTCTGGTCATACCCTTTGTCCCATGGCTGTATCAGAGTAGGGGGTGGGGCACCTGAAACTCAGCACTCGTCCCTCCAGAGCTTGTGCTTTCAGGATATTCTCTCTGGGTCAAGATAATCCCTTGAGTAGTTAACCTGCTGATCAGTGATCAGATCAGGTCTGTTGCTCTGTGGTGAGCAAGCCAGAGTGGTGAGCAAGCAAGAGTACTTTCTTGCCCAGTTTTCAAGATAGTGGCAAGGTACTTCTTTCATCTTCTCCAGTGGGGCTCAGCCTCTGGGCTCCTTCACTGTGCTTCCCCCACAGCCCTTGCTGCCAGTGTCCAGCCAGGCGCTGCAGTGGTGAAGCAGAGCCTGGAGCCAACAGTCACTCTCAGTAGGCAGGTTCTTCCCAAGAAGGGCTTTGTTGATTTTTTTTAAAAATCAACCCAGGAAACTGGACTTCTTCACACCAGAAAGCATTAGGGACCAAGCAGAGCAGCTGTGGCACCAGTCACTTAGCCAAGAGAGCCCTGGCCATTCGCTCCCTAGTCTCTACTCAGTCAGCCACTCACATGCCCACTTACTCACCAACACATGTGCAAATGTTTCCAAACACTCACTCACTCACACTGGGACTTGCTTAGTCCGACTGACTTCACTGCCGCATTCCCAAGAATCCCAGGTAGGACTTATTCTAACTGAAAGCCATGCATGCTTCTAAAAATAGGATAAGAATTGGAAGTAAATCTTGAGTGAGGTACTTCATAATGAGTTCATTTTACCATCCTGAATCCAATATTGAAGAGTTCTGCTGAATAAAATTCACTAGGAAAGGGCAAAAACAGGTTCATTATTTTTATTACCCTTTTAAAGCCTTTATTTTAATCCCAGGGTTATAAAATATGTCTCATTTCCTGAAACTATAGATTGAATAAAAACTGAGAAACAGACCCAGAAATGCATCTTACCTGCTGAGGAGGATGGTGATGTGTGCAGAGGTGACTTCTATGTGCCCCTGACATTTCCACCTAAAAGGCCACATGTCTTCTGTTACTGCTCTTCTCACAGCAAAGGTATTCACCAGCCAGATGGCCAACTGTCCTGAGGTAGAAAAAGCAAAATTGGAGAGGTCTGGGCAGCCACTTGCACATTTTGACCTCATTTAAGGCAAAGACTATCTCATTTGGGAACCTCCACAGTTCAGAGAATCCAAGTGACTTCACAGCTCAGACTATGACTCAGCATTCAGTGTCCTTTGTGCTGTGGCCCCTGTCTTCTTCTCCAGCCTCATCATCTGACCCCCACTTATCTTGTCTGTGAGTCCTACAAACTCTGCAATCTCTCCACCACCCATTGCTTCCCAGTTTTGAAATTTGAAAAGCTTTCTGAAACAATCTTTTAACACGTGACCTTCTCCATCCCAGTCAAATAGCATCATCATGTGAAACTCACCTCTGCAGTGAAAGTTTCTGAGACTCACCAGAAAGAAGTCATTTCTCTTGCCTATGTAGTTTCATTACAGTCCCTGAATACCGTACGTGAAATGGTAGTTCATTACCTTCCCATGTGATACTGTAGATCAAGGCTATAGACAACTCTCTTTTATATTTGATGGCCTGTCAGTGTGTTGGACACATCTTAGGCACACAGCACATGATTTTTTAAATAAGGCTGCCTATTAATGATTCATCCAAAATGACGCATTAAGTGCTATCAAGATATTGCCCAGATCTGGGTTTCTAGGTTTGGACAAATGAGCATCGACTTCATTGTCTCTGTCTCCCACTCAGCCTCTTCTTTTGGTCCTGAAAGAGGAATCTCAGTGGGTTCTGTTACCGTCGATGAAAAACACTTCCCACCAACAGACTCCAGCACAACCTTCGCTAGATTCAGCCCTTGTTGAATTGACTCGTAAATGTCATTGAGTCAAGAGGTCTTTAGAATTTGTGATGAAAGTTCCCCATGCCAGTGATTTGACAAAGGTTGTTTCCTAGATACTCATCCTTGGAATCCTCAGAACTTGCCCCCAGACGTTGGCCAGCACCTAGAAACTCTGGTATCAAAAAAATGAAGTTTAAAGAGGAAACACACAAAGTCTAGGGTGAGGATTGAAAAGCAAAGAAGTGATTTCCAGGGGAATAACCATAGCTTGGCAGGAGGTCAGTAGAAAATGGCCCTGGGATATGGCTGGAAATTTAGAAAGAAAGAAAAGAAAAAAGCCATATAGACCTCATATCTGCACAAGAAAGATGTTTCTCATTGCTAGAGTCTCTCAAAGGATCAAATATATATTTGGGAATAAACAATTTTTCTCCAGTCTTTGCCACTTTGTATCTGATTACTAATTAGCTGGACTACATACTGTTAGAAGAAAGATGTGAAAAATGTCTAGAGATCTTTGGATACGAATAATAGTTAAGGCAACAGAGGAAACCAAGACTATTGATGTGTAGAAAATGATGCTTGATTTTTTTAGGTATATTCATATAGATGTGCATTCTAAATATTTACTGCATATCATATAACGGCAGCTAAATTTGAAGCACTTGGCTGAAAAATTAGTCTCTATACTTCAGTGTTCTCATCTATAAACTAGAGTCAAAAATACCTGCCTTCTGGTGTGATTATGTTGACAGGGAGAAGTGCCCCAAAAGAGTTCATTCTGGCCTTGGGAGGGTCTGGTGGGTCCATTGATTTAATTGCTAAGTAATCACTCTCTGAGACAATCAGGTATAGTACAGGTCATCTTAGTAATTATCTGTTCAACCTTTGGCGTGGCATACTAGATGTCATGGAAAATACAAAAGTTGTCTCCCAACCCAAGGCTTCATGGGAAACTCCTGAAGTAAGTACATGAAGCATGTCACAAGAATTAATGTATTACTATCTCAGATAATACTAGGTATGCAGTGTGTCAAACCACAATACATCTTGTCACTTAAACAAAGATTATGACAAGAATACAAAGAAGTCTTCTCCATGTGACACACTGGGGTGTATGTTTAGATAAGTGAACTCCAACCAGAAAAGAAGGGAAAATATAAATTTAATAAGATCGGTTTTTTTAAAATATAGTCCCAAACATGTATACAACACTTTAGAGTTTATAAACTACTTTATATGATTTTTTTCCTCTTCTTCGAGAAAACCCATGAGGGAGGCTTGGAACAATTTAAAGACATATTTGAGAAATCAAATGGATTCCAAAGTCACTGGTGAGACAAAAATATCTTTGGAGAAATTGGGCCTAAGGACCCACATCAGGGCACATTCTACTGTACTACACAGCAACCCAGACACAAATGAATCTTTGGCTTTCAAAGACCACTCCTTTCTCTCCTTTTTTCTCTATTCCTCCTCCTCTTCTTCCTCCTCTTCTTCTTCCTTCTACTTTCACTAGATTATCTGGGTTAAACATACATGGAGAGAGTTTTCTTTGTGACTCAAAAGGTATTGGCAATTTCTATTGCACTGTACACACACACACACACACACACACACACACACACACACAACCCCTCACATGCCTAATTGTTGCAACTCTATTTTCTGTGTGCCTGAGAGAACTAGGAATTTGTTATTCTGAGAATCTATCATTGCAGATGGGTAGAGTTAGCCCAATAGTTTGAATGTAGCTCCTAAAAGCCTGCATAATCCCAAAAGTTTCCTACTGCCCCTAAACAATGGCCTAAATCAATAGACACTAAATATTTTTGATAATCCTCCCTATCAGAATAAAAAGAACATTTTAATCACTAACTCTTCAAAGCATGAAAATCTACTTATTTATAAATCGTGTCTATATATTTGCAAATCTATGCTGATATAAATATATGATATAAAAGATGATAGGCACTGCCATTATAGATGTTCAATAAACAATCAAAACTGGAATATTTTTAAATGGGCAAAAGATGAAATAAGGCAGGTTGAATTTTTTATTTTCTTAATTTTATTTATCAACAGAATTAAAAGACAATATGCAAGCATTTTAGAGCACATATAATCAAATATACTCTATAATATAAAAGACAATATATAAACATTTTAGAGAATATATAATCAAATAAGCTGTATGATTTTTTAAAACCTTGGTTTATGTTTTTCACATGGAAATTTAAAGAGCTGATTTTAATTTTGATTTTTTTCAATCTTTGGCTTCAAGGGTTGCCATAGATGGAGAAAGATGCCTCAAAAGAAAAAAATATGCAAAACAAAGAAGTGCATCATTGTATGTTCTTGATAAATTATGTCAATTATTTCTCAATCCTTTCCACTGATTATACAAAGACTTTAGTAAAATAACTACCAATGTAAATCAGCAGCTATAGTGAACATATATACATGCTTTTGTACCCTTGTGTGCGCGAGTGTGTATAAAACAAATGAACTCAAACTCTACTTTCAAACTGTTGGGCTGGGTAAGTTTTAACTTGATAGTTAATTCTGCTGCCAAGTTTTCCCATATTTTTTAAGTGAACAGGCATAAACCTTTTTAAAGTGATTCATTAATTTAAGCAACAAAACCACAAAACAATTGAAACATATCCAAAATGTTCTGTTCTCATAAAAATTTTCTTACAAAATATCAGCCATTTAACTCACTTTTTAAGCATCATATTACCTCAAAAGGACAAATTAAATATATGCATAAGCTGGGAAACATACTGCCATCACTTGTCATTTCAGGAGAAGGTTAAAACATTTGGAATATGTGTTCTGTTGTTTTTTGTTTTTTTTAATGTATCTTTAAATTCTAAAAGACTTGTAAGTTATTTACCAGAAATAAATTTCAAATCATCTGTATGATCCAAGATAATAAAACGTCTACTCACATCTCAGTGCAAAATGTTGTAAATATTATGCAAAGGCATTGCCTTCACAGCATCCACCACACCGATTTATTCTATCACAAGTAAACCACTACACACTGCAAGTTTCTGACAAGTGATTGAACCAGCAAGGGTGCTGGTCCTGCTCTTCCCTCAGGGACCTTACACACCCTGTGGAACATATCATGGGCTCAAAAAAGTGGCATCTTTGAAGTCCTCTGTGATGACTTATGTCCTACAGATTTGTAAAGCTTAATTTCTTTCTCGTTTTTTCAAAATATAGAATAAGTGGTATTGGAAGTCCTAATATGTCCTTGTCACACCCTAGTGGATCATCTTATGTACCTTCTGGGATGTAGACCTCCACTCCACATTTCTGGACAACTTATACCTTAAAATAGTTTACAATAACCATATCTGAGAACGGATGTTTCAAATACAGTCTCTGGTCCTGGCGGAACTGTCTAAGAGTTCATCCATCCTCGTGAATTACATGTAAAATGTGCCATGTGTTCTTTTTTTTTAATACAGTCTTTGAATTCCTCAGTATTTCCTCTCATGTGTTCTTGTAAGAACACATTTTTTGCTGTTTTTCCTGGAGAGGTCACAGTTCCATCATATTAAAAGGTGGCGGGGGGGGGGGGGCTACTGAACCCAAAAAAGTTTAAAGTCACTAACCTGGATATTTAATACAATTTATTTTATTCCCATATAATTATTGAGATAACTGCATTGTTCTCAAAATAGATGCAGTTAGAAACAAATTTTGGTAAGTCAAACGCTGAGGAGAAAAATTTTCCCAAAGGATGAAGGGATGCCTTGAGTCCTGCAGTTCACATTCTTGTAAAAACCTTTCAGAGACACAGGGCCTCATCCAGACCCTCACACACAGGTGGGAACAGAAGTCCAGGTGAGGAGAAATGATGTGTAAAATGAGGGAATGGAAAAGTGAGGTCATCGCCTAAGAATTGTGAACTTCCCCCCAGCAATCCTTCCCAATCTGTGACATTTAACTACCAAACACCTCATCACTAAAGCCACCTCGCTTCTAAATACCTTTATCCTACAAAATGTACAATCTCCCTTTAGAAAATCTATTTCCTTAGATTCCATTTTTAAACTAGATTTTAATTCTTATTTTTCTTTGTAGGGACTGAAAGGGCTGAAAGAAACCTTGAGCCTCTGGAGACATGATCTGGTCTTGGTTTGACAAGTGCCGTGATTAGAATCCTCCTTCATGCTGCTGTTGAAACCCTGTTTGCATTTATTGCACAGACTGTGATAAATGATTCTTCTGCCTGGCTGTCCTCACTGGACTGTCCCCTTTTGGGGCAGAAACTGTATGTTCCAAATACCCAGCCTTGAGTCTAACAGTGGTCAGTAAATGAATGACTGCTCTGATGAACCTTGATCCCCAAAAGAAGCTGCCTCTCGAGGACAATGGTGGAATTTTCTCATCCTCCCTGAGAATTACACAGGAAGTGCATTTTTCAGTAACATTACATTTATGGTTTCTCAAAAACTCAATAGCACCTCATTTTAAAAACTTTACATTGAAAAAAAAAAAGACCCAAAACACTGAGTTAAGGCATTAGCTGGTGCAGACTTATGTAATCAGTTTTCATCTGGTGATCACAGAACTAAGACCCTGCAAAATTATTCTTGCCTTTCAAAGATAATTTTAAATTTTTAATTCATTTTCTCTCCAATACATGAGGTGCTAGTGCACTTAGCCTTAAATGACCTGGGGACGTCAAATTTCAAACTAGTGTCTTAAAAAAGGACACCCTCTATGCCGTGTTGCAGACATAAAAACTTCAAAACAATAGCAGTCAATCAAAGAGACAGGAACTCTAGAAATAGAATATATGTTGAGGTAGTACCTTGCCTGCTTCATCAGTTTTTCCATACTCTAAAAAAAGCGATGAAGTCAATATATCCAATTTCATTTTTTATGTTCAATGTATTATACTATAAGCTTAAAAATTGCATATTGATCAGATGAAAATTTGAACACATAAATGTTTTAGTTTATTTCTCAAAAGACAAAACCAGTGTTTCCAGAAATTAGAGATATAGAGAAAATGAACATACGTTGGGGTGCATGAGGACACAGCATAGTGTGATTGCAACTTTATGGGGGGTTGCACTTTGTGGGGGCATACGTTTTAAAGAGTAAAAATCTGGCAGCAATCACAAACTTTGGATCACCATTCTCCATCTGGTTTTATTTTGAGAGCTAGGAAAATTGAGGCCCCTGTGGGCTGTGGCAAATATAAAGATGCCAATGGCCATGGTTGTTCTTGTTCTCCTTTAGGTCATAGTCTTTCAACACATTCACCCCAACTCCGCGTGCTTGCACACACACACATATACACACACACACACACAGACACAGTCAAGCCCAGTTTTGTCCCCAGGCTATGTAGTGCTTGACTGCTGATTTGGTCTGATTTGACTGTATCTGCTTAACTGATGTGGTTGGACAGAAAAGAATCCCCAGAAGCTTCTTTCAGATTGAACCAGTTGGACCCTAAAAGATAAAATGAAGCCATGCATTCAGGGAGTCAAAAATACCTTGGAAGATATTTGTGGTTTCTCTGCACCAGTGGCAAAGATGAAAACACCAGAACTTGTCTGCTCGCTGTGCTCAGACTCTGTGCAGCACCACACTAGGAGAGCCCTGGGCAGCAGGCCACAAGGCCCAAACCTGGCATCCTCTGGGAAAAGGGAAGTAACACACTTTGCAGTTCCCCAGCTCCTAGGAAAGTACATCCACAGGAAGGCCAGGTGCTTCCTACCTATAAGCCCCCTCTATGTCTAGGTATTCATTCATACATGAAGGTGAGTGTGGTCAAGAGTTGAACCACATACCAAGAATTCAGACATAAACCAAATATGACCTTTGCTTTTTGGTGTCAATGCAGTACAAATAACAATAAAAATAACCACCTTCATTAAAGTACCTATACTGTGCTAAGCTCCTAAAGTTTATTATCTCTAAACCTCAAAAACAGCACTGCAAGGCAAGTATTACTTTCCCTCATTTTTCTTCTAAAGAAACTAAAGCTCAGGAAGATTAAGAAACTCATACTCACTGGGTGCAGTGGTTCATGCCTGTAATCCCAGCACAGAAGGCCAGAGGATTGCCTGAACCCAGAGGTTCGAGACCAGCCTGGGCAACTTGGCGAGATCTCATCTCTACACTAAATCAAAAAATTAGCCCGGCATGGTGGCACACACCTGTTGTTCCAGCTACTCGGGAGGCTGAGGCAGAAGGATCGCCTGAGCCTAGCAGGTCGCTGCTGCAGTGGCCATGAGTATGCCACTGCACTCCAGCCTGGGCAACAGAATAAGACTCCAACTAAAAAAAAAAACCACAGACTTGTCTGCACCTGGCCTAAGCTTACTGACCTATTTCACACATAGCCTCTTTCTCCATGTCTTAACAGTAGTATCTGCATTTCACAGATCTTTGTTTCTGCCTGTTAGAGAAGCATCCTAGGCTGCCTGCAATGCCCGCCTCACCCTGGTGTTACTCCTCAGTGTCCCCAGAGAGTGTCTCAGAAATGCTCTGTTGCGTATCTCATGACGTTTTTCATTTTCCTTCTCCATCCCAGTCCATCTTTTTCAAGCACCACCACGAGGGTGGCCCATACATTGGCATCCCACAAAGGCCATAGGAGGGTCAAGCAACTTCAGATCCAGCCCTAATGTGTAGCCGAGCTGTCCAACTGTGTTCTGAGCTCAGGTGGAAAGAAGGCTTTCCTCATCCCATTTGCCTCACACTTCATAGTAGCAACACCAAAGCGGAACTACGCATAACCAATATAGCAGTAGTGAAACATCTCTTTCTGTTTAAGGACAATCTGAATGGTGCAAATCATATTGTACTTAGGATATCTCTTTGTTCAGGTTCTATTAACTTAATCTTTATCCCTAACTCCCCCTTCCCATAGGTTTTCTTTAGGAGGATGAGGTCCCAGTGAACAGAGAGCTACCCAAGAGATTCAGGCTGAACTTCACTACATACACACACACACACACACACACACACACACACACACACACACACACCACCCTTTGAAAGTGAATATCTCTTCTTTGCAAAGCAATAATTGAATTTATCTATCTTCACCAGGATGGAAGTCGTAGTATGTGTGTTACCCGTGCTTAAGCAATGCAGTGCAGGAAGAGGGTGCAAACTGACACTTTCTTTTCCAGGAAAGACTGCATATCCTAAGCTTTGCCTGAAAACTACTGCCCTAGGAAATACAAAGGAGGAGAGGGAGGACAGACATTGCAGTGATTGGCCATTCTGTGATGCTAATGAAATCTCCCTTTAAGAGTAGTGGAAGACTTTAGATGGAGGGAAGGAGGGAAGGCGGGAGGGAGGGAAGGAGGGAAGGAGGAAGAAGCCTCTCTCCACTGTGAGCTTGTGGTCACACAGGAACCAATTTGCTTCCTCATTTCCGCCTTGCTAATCAGTCAGAGGATGCCAGTGTTGTGGGTTTGCAGAGAGCAGGATGTCGCAGAGCACGGAGGACAGGTCCAGCTGTGGGAGAAAGTGCCACAGCATGACAAGGTACATCCATGGCGCCCTGACAGCTGAGCCCCTCTGACTTCCTAGAGCCCAGGCCTCCCCAGGCAGCTTGACATTTCTTTCTCCTGCCAGACTAGATCACCTTTCCCTTCAATGTCTTTCACTGTTTACATAAACACATGAATTTATTACTTCATTCAGTATCCTACACATATGTATGAAATATCCACTCTGCACCACATATTCTTCTGGGTGCTTGAAAAACAGCACTGAATGGACCAGACATATGTCTCTACCTCTTTGAGCCTCTATTTTCCTGGAGAAAGACAGACAATATATATGATGAGTTGGTAAGCTATACGTTAAGGTGGAAGGTGGGAAGTACTCCAGAGGAAAGTACCACAGGCAGGAGTGTTGGGGATGCTGGAACCTGGAACCTGGGGTAGCAGCTTACCCAAGAGTTCGAGGAAAGATCTCTCAGTGAAAGTTGTCTGGGAGCAAAGATCTGGAGGGATGACGGCAGGTCATGTCCTCAGGTGAGAGTATGCCTAGGATAGTCGAGGCCTGGCAAGAAAGTAGCCAGAGAGGAATAGGTGAGAGGTGAAAGCAGAAGAGGCCAGAGAGGTAGGAAACAGTCAGAGCCTACGGGGCTATGGAGGTCATGGGGGCGTGGCCACAGTGAGGAGGCCATGCCAAGGTTCAAGCAGGGAAGACACATGATCTGACTTAGTTTTGATTAATACAGAAACTGCATGGAGAGTAGGTGAAAAGGTATGCCAGGACAGAAGCAGGACCATCAGTTCCATGCATTGATCAAGGTGAGAAATAAGAGTTGCTTATCCTGGTTGTTGCCATGATGTGCTGAGAACCACTCAGATACCGGGACTATTTTGAAAGTAGAAACAGCAAGATAGGTCAACGGACTGCATGAGAAATATGACTACCCACTGGAGATAAGGTTGACCCTATATGTATTAACCTGAGAATCCCAAAGGAAGGAATTACCATTTCCTGAGATGGAGAAAGTCATGAAAAGAATAGCTCTGAGGCAGAAGATCGGGCCTTCAATTTTATGCACATGGGATTTGAGATGGTTAATACAAGTGGAAATGACAAGCAGACAATTAGATGGGTGATTCCAAAGGCCAGAAGAGAGTTGTACCTGAGACACATGAACTTGGAAAGAACAGCTACATAGATGATACTTAATTCCTTGAGACTTAATGAGATCCTCTTGAGGCTGAGTGTTAAGAGAAAGGAGAAGAAGCCCAGGGATTGGACCCTGGGATTTCCAATACAAAAGCAATCAAGGAGATGAGAAGAAACTAGAAAAAAGGACTAACTAAAAAGGAGAGGAGAATCCAGCAGAAGGAAGTTGGCAGAGAATGAATCCAAGTGCAGAAATCATTCCAAAAAGGGGGAATCATAAACTGTGTCAGTCTGCTGGGATGAAAGCTGACAACTAACTATTGGGGTTAGCAGCATGGGTGTCCTCTTGAAAGGGACCTCAACTAGAGGCGTTTCAGCGGAGTGTGGGGTGAAAGTCTGATTAGAACAGTTTGCTGGGGCCGAGGAAATGCTCACCTGATTTCTTATTTTGTCCAGTTAGTTTTATACCACATGAACACACTCAAAATTTATTCCTAGACACATTGTTCTTACATGACCTCTTTGCTTTCTCAACACAATTCTTAATCTCTCATTCCACTTCCTCTTCCAACTCTCCTCTCTTTCTCCCACTTCCTTCTTCCTTTCTCCTTAGTGACAGATAGAGTCATGTCATCCAGCTTGAACTGGAAAATTAGACCCTTACCCTCACCACTTTATTCTACTGAGAAGTGTTCTGCCAATTTTTTCTCTAAGCTTATTAAATCCTGTATCTTGTTTAGAGACTGAAGCAGTAGGTTTTTCCAATCCAGTAAGATCCTCAAGTTCTGGGACTCGATTTTCTTTTATTTATTTGTGTTTATAAATTGTCCATTTCATGTTAAGCACATCTTTTACAACTAATACTTTGACATGCAGACAATAAGGGCCTCCACACAACACAGTACCCACTCTGTTTTCTAATTTTACTGTGGAGCTACGATCTTGGTAAACACAGGCTTTTACCAAATATATTGCTGCCGTATAATGTGGATCTCTAGCTCTCCAGAGTGCTGCATCTATTTTTATTCACCTCTGAAACTTCTCAGTGTCATGTATTTTAGTGTTTTGTTACAGCAAAAACTGATACCCAGTTCTGTATTAGTCAAGCTAAGTAATGCCAGTGACTGTAACAAACAACATCCAAATCTCAATAATTTAGTTAAGTTCATCTATCCCATTTTATTTTCCTGAGCATACAGTAATACAGCATTTTCCAGGCTCTCTTGTAGTTTTGTTGGGGCCCTATGGCCTGGAGTTCAGACCTAAGAATGAGAGAGGAATTGCTATGTGCCAACTCCTGGGCGGGCCTGACCTCATATAACCCTATGCATCCTGCTCACTCTCACACCTGTGCAGTCACCGATGAGGAGGCTGCAAGTGGAAGGTGGAGGAGTCAGAGCAGAGAAGACTGATGTTCTGGATTGTCCCCTAGGAGAGAACTAACAAAAGCTGGTCAGCCCATGGCTGGTGAGGGTATGGGAGAGAAATAAATGTCTATTGTGTATACCACTGAAGTAATTCATTGCAGAAACCATTGCATAAGTACATTCATGTTTTTTTAAAAAAAGGTAATAATTAGAGGCAGTAAGTGTGGACAAAATTTTTTTGAGGATTTGTGGTATAAATGAAGAACACAAATGGGACAAGAGAGAGGATCTTTATTTGTGTGTGTGTGTGATGAAAAAATGACTGTTTGTTTGAATGCTCATGGGAAAGATCTGATACAGAAGGAAAACTAATGGTGAGATCAGAGAGCAGAGGATTTCAGATGCAACATCCTTTGGTAGGGAGAGGAGATGGAATCTGGTACACACTGGTGGGAAGTGACACTAGCTGGGAACACAGACCATCTATGCAACAGGAAAGAAAACAGTGCACAAGAGCACAGATGTGGGTTGGTGAGTGGATGAGTTGGTGGTAGCTTTCAGAAAACTTCAATTTTCTCAGCAAGATCACCAGTGGAAATTGCAGATGGGAGAGGTGTCAGAAATTTGAGGGAAGAGATGAAGGTTAACATAATAGTTGCATAGGAGCATAGGACAGAGAAAGGGCAAGGGGATTATAAAATGCTTGCTGCATTGTTTTAAGGGTTCACTTGAAATTGATCATAGATTTACAGCAAGATCAGCACTTTTTTCTCCAGACAAGTGCAGATTCCAGCTAGTCATAAGGATGGGCCATGGAGTTTCAGTTGGGTAAACAGAGCAGTGACAATATATGAAGAAGGACGGGTGAGAAAAAAGATCGAATTAATAAACTGCAGGATCCTGTGAGGTTAAAGGAGTATTGGAGTCGAGGGCACTAGGAAAAAAGTGATAAATGTATGCATGCATAGGAAACATCATATATATACACACATCATATATGTACATATGTACATATATGTATATACATCATATATATTTTAAGCATACATATACATGATGCTTAAAATGGAAGATGAAGAAGTTACAGTTGTTACTGATAATGATGAGATCTTACTTATGATTGTAAGAGAGTAGCTTAGGCAGAGGAGGAAATGGAAGAGGAGACCAAGGGATTAAGAGGCCCCAGTGATAAAAGAGTCATGTAAATGGATATTGAGACCACCTGTCTTGACATTATTTCACATATTTACGGTGAATTGGGAGCTTAAGACTTCAAACAGTGTTGGGGAGTGACTTGGGAGCTGATAGATGACTTTAAGAAGAAGGAGTGGTGGGTGGTAGGACACAGATAGCAATGTGGATAGACAACTGAGGGGCGGTTTATGGTATCAGAAGGAAAGGAAGGTCTGGAATCCGCAAGGAAAAGCAAGGACACCTCCTCCTTACATTTAAGCCCAAGGGTGTGAGAGGTTGGGGAAGAAGACCACCATTTGGGGAGGGAGACATTGTCCTTCTAGGAGAGCCAAGTTTCAAGGAGTCAAAAGTAAAGGGAACCATCAGAAAAGAGGAATGCTAGAGGTGGTTTTTACTGATGACCAACCATATATTATAGAGGTCACAGGAGTTGGGAAGGATTAGAGAAAAATCAGAAAGTCATATTACAGGCATTTGTGAGGGTCAGAGTCTGAATCTGAAAGCTGATCTGGGCACTCATAGTGACTGACACAGCAGAGCAACGGGTGTGTTGGAAGTGGTGGCAAGCAGTGAATGTCAGGGTGGGGAAGGGTGAGAAGGCTCGCCAGGAGCTTCCAGAGTCCTGGGTTCCCACCAGCTTTCTGCCACAATCCCCAAGGCAGACAGAAAATCATCTTACTGAAGCATGCTAAACTCTCATTTTATGACTTAAATGAATGAGTGAATGAATGAATGAATGAGTGAGTGAGTAAAACAACAAGTCCAGCCTTTCATTTTAAAGAAAATAATGCCTAAGTCCCGTAGGTATAGGGCCCCTTGTTCCAGGCTACAGGGTAGGAGGAGACATGCCCCCTGGGGTGAACGCTAAAGTTCACATTAGCCAGCTCTGTGACCTTAAGCCATTTCTTTAGCTTCTAGGAGCCTCAGTTTCCTAACTTGTAAAATATGTGGATAACAAAAGCACCTGATTCATCAATTGTTGAAGAAAATGGGTTAATGAAGTCTTACGAAAATGCTTGGCATTTAGCAAACACTCTTCATGTGTTAGCTGTAATCATTAGCTAAGAGCCTTTCTCATCATATCTAAAGTTTGTAACCCATTGTCCCCAAGTCTTCTAGCTTGAGCCTCTTGTTTTAATCTTTCCTTGTGTACCCAATTTAAAATGGCCTACATCCCTCATTTCACATGCAGTGGAAAATCTGGTCTCCAGTCCCAGATTTCCAAGAATTTCCAAGGACTTACTTTCTCCTGTTCACCCCTGGCTCCACATTCCTGCTTCCCATGAAACCCAGGACTTGCTGGGTTATCTCTCTTCCCGAGACTGCTGGTCTCCTATCACCTCAACTCCTCAACCTCTTCATTGGGCAACCCAAACTCTCTCCTTTGTTTTTTCAGAGCAACACTGATACAAGGATCTCCTGGTAACCAGAAATTTCCTGAATGAAAGTGAGCATGGCATGGAATGGCACACACAGGGCACTGATTTTCTTCTGCTGTCCTTGCCAAGAATAGGACAGGTTTCTAGCCTTAAATTGATGAGCCTCCTCTCATTACCAAGACTTTTTCTCTTTTCTTTTATTCTATTATTTCCTTTGCATCCTCTGCACTCTCCCTACACACACGTGTGCATGCGAGCGAACGCATGCGCGCGTGGACACACACACACACACACACACACCTGAACACACCAGTCCTCTCTACCTTCCCCATGTAGTAAATTAAGGAAAACTTCAAATCTCTACAAATTCCTGTTAGTTAATTACATAGATCAAATTCCACTCTCATTTCTGACCCTAGACTAGATTTCGATACTAACTTTGTGGTCTATACTTCTAAATACAAAGGATTGAGAGACATTTTAAAAATTACTTTGTTTTGTTTTGTTTTTAGCACAGATGAAATACCTAAGCAGGGCTTCCTCCCCAAAAATAATGTATCCATGTGTTAGCTGCTGTATAAAGTATTAGCTGGTGTACAAACCTTTGAAATGAGTATGGAATTGTGTCAAGGGCCTGAGGGACAGGATCTTTGAATGGAGTAGAGCATAGTTGAAGAAGTGCCAACAAGCCGGTATTCATGCTTCCATGTTCCGTGTTAACCCAGGAGGAGTTGTTAGAAGGAAAGAGGCACCAAAAAATGACACACAGAAGTAATGATCAGCAACGTGCCATCGGCCAGCCCCCATGCTCAATGTCAGTTTTCCCTACACTGAAAGGACACAGGAAAAATGAAGCTGCACAGCCCTTCCTGTGACCTGCAAAAAAATAGCAGGAAACGCACATTAGTAAGAAGAAATGAAGCGACATTGCTCACTGCATTCCTTGCTCTGGAAGTCCGTGTTTCACTCGTCCTAGAAGACTAGAGAAAATGAGAAAGAAGGAAAAAAAGAAATGTTTCTTTAAAAAGGGGGGAGAAAAGAGAAAAAGTGAGACTGTCATTGCAAGTAGGATCTTGTATTCCTCTGCTCTGTCTCACAGCTAATGAAGGGTGAATTTAAAACTGTGCTTTAATTCCAGGTGACAGTGCAGAAAGTATTGTGAGCTTGGCTCTTTTTTAAGTCTTAAAAAGTGAAAACACCCAATCCTGATTGTGAAAATTCAAGCAGAACTTAATTATTCTTTACCATTAATGATCTCATTAAATGCAGGAAATCATTTGATATCAAAAATGTAAATCAAACTTCATTGCATGAATTAAGTCTTCATTTTTTTTCTGGTGTATCAAACTACTGCTCCTCTTATTGGAGACATACAGTTGGCAATATCCCTCTGTTTTCAAACATAATATTTTGAGTTAGCTCGGGCTGCATAACTAAGTACCATAAACTGGGTGGCTTGGGAACAATATAAAATTATTTTTCACAGTTCTGGGGGCTGGAAGTCCAAATTCGAATGTCAACTTGGTCAGGTTCTGAGGAGACTCTCTTCTGGGTTGTAGACTTGCACCTTCTCACTGTGCCCTCACGTACTAAAAAGAAAGAAGCTAGCACTCTGGCCTCATCTTATAAGGACACTAATCTCATTCATGAGGGCTGTACCACATGACCTAATCACCTCCTACAGGTCCCACCCCCAAATTCCATCAAATTGGCAACTAGATTTCAACATATAAATTTTAGGGAGGGGACACAAGCACTCAGTCCATAATGGCCTCTGTCTTTGCCATAAGGTCACACAGTCATGGTAGAAAGGTCCCCCAACCATCATAATCCTGACATAAACACTGGAATGCAGTATTATATGGAGCCTTTTTCTCTGTTATAGTAAGTCAAGTCATCGTTCTAAAATAAACCGTCTTCCTATTCTAACTTATAAATGACCAGAAACAAAGGGGGAAAAGAAAAAGAAAAGAAATCTCTTATATGAATACCCTGAGTTTTGTTACCTAGACATGTCTTCAAAGACATGACATTTTTTTCCAAGTGTTCTAAAAATGGATGCTATGTATCTGTTAAAAATATGATAATTAACAAGTGTGCTTTGAGTCACATAATAGCAAATGTCAGTTTCCTGTAAGATAGAAGTATTAATAACGAACTCTAAGTTAATCAGAAACCAATTGCACCCAACAGAAGCCTACAGGGCACTCTGACTTGGCAAGTAGATCATGGTTTCCTTTGAGTACAGGCCTTAAAAGGGTCCGAAAGCACTTGCAGCCATGAGTTCCTGCTTGGGGGATAAAAAGATTTCTAAAACCTCACTCTCTGAGCCCAGATTCACATGCAGCCTTCCAGCTATTAAGAGGCAACCTGCCATCTTCCTGGCTCAGGTTGGATGCTGATAAATCACAGAAAACACCATTGGGGTGTGTTGTTTTTGTTAATAGCTTTGGATTACAGAGGAAACTAGGATTTACTACCCTGGATATCACAGTGGCATCCAATAGTCATCTGTTTTGTGCTATCTTGAGTAATTATTACTTTATGGATGAAATCAGAAAGCACGGAGAAGGGAAGTTTGTGGTAAATGGTGTTTCTGCATTCATTCATTCATTCCGTGTCGTTGAACAAAAGTTCACTAAACTTCTTTCTTGTATGTTATACCTGTAAATTTTACAATTTTTAGGGTTTTTCCTGTATTATTATTTCAAAAGCCTTGGGGGAACAAATAGTTTTTGGTTCCATAGATGCATTGTATAGTGACGAAGAAGTCTATGCTTTAAGTGTATCACCATCTCTACCTGTTTTTGTTGTACCTGACAAGTGATTTTTCATTCTTCTTTCCACTCTCCCTTTCCACTCCCCCTTCTGAGTCTCCAATTTCCATTATACCATTCCATATGTCTTTGCAGACCCTTAGTTTAGCTCCCATCTATAAGTAAAAACATGTGGTGTTTGGTTTTCCCTTCCTGCATTACTTCACTTAGGATGATGGTCTCCAATTCCATCGAAGTTTCTGCAAAAGACATGATTTCATTCTTTATATGACTGAATAGTATTCCATGGAGAGAGAGAGAGAGAGAGAGAGAGAGAGAGAGTCACATTTTCATTATACACTGATGAGTTGATGGACATTTAGGTTGATTCTACATCTTTGCAATTGTGAATTGTGCTGCGAAAAACATAAGAATGCAGTTGTCTTTTTGGTATAATGACCTCTGTTCCTTTGGGTAGATACCAAGGGGTGGAATTGCTGGGTAGAATGGTATATCTACTTTTAGTTATTTGAGAAATCTTCTATTTCCATAAGGGTCATACTAATTGGAACGCCTACCAAATGTGTATAAGTGTTCCTTTTTCACCGTGTCTTTGTCAACATCTGTTGTTTTTGTGTTTTCTAATAATGGCCATTCTGACTGGTGTAAGGTGGTAGCTCATTATGGTTTTAATTTTCATTTCCATGATGATGAGTGATGTACAGTATTTTTTTCTTATTTTGTTGGTTATTTGTATATCTTTTTATGAGAGCTTTGTTCATGCGATTTGCCTACTTTTTAATGGATTATTTGCTTTTTTCTTGCTGATTTGTTTGAGTTTTTTGTAGATTCCAGATATTACTCTTTTGTTGGAAGTGTAGTTTGGGAAATCTTCTCCCATTCTGTAGGTGTCCTATTTATTCTGTTGATCCTTTTTTTGTTTTGTTTTGTTTTGGTTTTTTTTTGCTGTGCACAAGCCTTTTAGTTTAGTTATGTTCCACCTGTTTGTATTTGTTTTTGTTGCAATTGCTATTGGGATTTTAGCCATAAATTATTTGTTTGCATCAATGTCCAGAAGAGTTTTTCCTAAACTTTCTTCCAGGAATTTTATGATTTCAGGTCTGACATTTAAATTTTTAATCCATCTTGAGTTAATTTTCTTTATTTGTGAGAGATAGAAATAGAGTTTCATTTGTCTGCATATAGCTATCCAATTTTCTCAGCACCATTTACTGAATAGGGTGTCCTTTCCCCAATGTATATGCTTTTGTCTCCTTTGTTGAAAATCCATTTGGGTTTACTGCTAGATTCTCTTTTTTTTTTTTTTTTTTTTTTTTTTTCAGTATTTTTTATTATCATATTGTGGGGTACAGTTAAGGATTAGATGTACAAATATGCTTCGTTCAGACACCCTTGGTGATAAAAGGTGTCTCCCCGTCCCCAGGCAGATAT